>JAQMYJ010000001.1:23535362-23571259 GCA_030014305.1 Clarias laeviceps
TTATAATTCATAAATGTATAAAGTATTGCTAAAACTGCAGCAATATTAATTAAAGTAATATTTTGTAGCATAATATTCATATGTTTTATCTTTTATTATCTGTTAATGAAATAAGGTGCCACAATGCTTACAAAATGCAATTTATTTCCAACAAATTTTAATTTATTATATAAACAGAATAATAATATTGGTGTTTGAGACAGCTTAGCTTTGCCACAAAACATTTGTGCATATAACATATTACCCACATGTTTCTCCACTTTGGGATCCAATCACTGACCAGAACACATAACCCTCTGTATCGGTCTGTGTAAATAGGTGAAAATTAATGTTCCTAATAAATGACTGTCCTCTGACAGTGGTGCTGTACTGCAGGTGGGCAAAATTTATGAGGATCTCTGCTGCTCACATTCAGAGGCACTTAATCCATCTCTCTTTCTACACCCCCACTCTGTCCTACATTCACAAACCAGTGCTTTAATCATAGCAGTCCAAAGCATCGAACGGTACCTGCTGAAAAGCTCAATTTGATTGCCTTGCCCTCTCAAAAGCTTATTCTGTTATGCCACATAATTACAGAGATCTGATTTATCACAGTGTGCCTACAGTACATCTGTTCAGTTAGAAAAGAACATAATGTACTTTGTAAAACATAATAAAATCCCTAAATGATTGACTGTTCTGACTATAATACATTAACAGTGGATATCATAATAAAAACTATAATTAAACATAATAACTTTAAGGAGTATGGCAGGTAAAATGTATATCTACAGTACTAATAATAAATTATTATAATAATAATTAAATCAGAAAATAGCCAGAGCTCAAGACATAGAGATGACTGGATTTATGAGAAGGGATTAATTTGCTACAGCTCAGCTAACTGCACATGTGAGGATTTATTGATTACAGTGTGACAAATCACTGTAACAAGAATTGACTCTTAAATAACATAGCACAGAATGACAATAATAGAAAACTACAAACAAACTAAATTAATATTTACATGTATACTTTTTTGCATTTTCAAAAATTTCATAAAGAGTTCCAATAATATAGTTATCACATGGTGGTCAGAAACGAAATTGAATATGAAGTCAATCAAAATTTTAATTGCATTTGGCAATAAACCAGGGCAAGACAAACATCTTTCTCTGAAAAATGCATTTATCAAATATTAAGATTTTTTTAAATGCCTAGTCACTTCATTCTGCCCATGACGAAGCTTTTGCAGTGCAGCATGTGAGTCTTTTACTCACTAGAGACTGAATTAACTCTCCGCATAGGTCATGGTTCTAGTGTTTCAAATGCCTGACCAAAACAAGGACACCGCCCACACAGTGAATGGAAAGGGACAAAAGGTCAATTGCACATACCAATATACAAGATAGAAACTAAGGCCGTGTGTTATTATGAATTACATCCTCTCCGAAATTCCCTTACCATTTTGGTTAGAATTATTACAAATATACTGTAAGTGACATGACAGCAGGTTCCTCCTTTACAGCGGGCAAGAAGGAAACACTCAGTCAGTGTAGCACGAGACTGGCATTTACTACACTGCATACACTCTGTTTCTATGGTGCAGTTGGACCATAACTATTCACAATCTGTTCTCACATGATGAAATACATGGTAACAAATTTCTCACTAACTACATGCTGCAAGAAAAAAATAACCAACTAAAAGCTTATTTTTTTGTGTCAGATTTTTATATAATTACTGCAAAAAAAATCACTTGTGGTGAATATACTGTAATAGTTTGGAAAGTGTGATCTAATTTTCCTGTTTGATCACAGGATTTTTGAGGAATTCCACATAGCTACTGGTTGTAATCCAACACTTGATTTCAAGGGTGGTGGTGATCAGGAACATACTGTAATTCTGGGTATCCCTTTCCATCAACATCGGAAGATATGGTGCTCGAGTAAGAAAGCTTCAACACCAGGATAAATGTAACAGCAGTGATGGAATGTCTTACATGCCAGTTTCTGAAACTGGTGATTGGTGTAGGATCAAGCAGAGAGAAGAAAGAGTTGGATTGGTTTGTGATTGGTTCAGCGACTGAAGAGTTTGTCAGAGAAAAGGCTGTTGAGCAAACACTGTGAAACACTAGCGGGGCTAGTTTCTTTAATTTACATCATTTGATTTATTTAATTCAGCACCAAATACACATCAAAAGCATTTTATTTATTGAGATTTCAATTTTGGAAGATGTTGCCCCAAATTCTCATCCTTAGCACATACTGTAGAATACACTTGCTATTAGTTATTAATATATTTTTGTTAATGTTTTGTAATATGCCTCTGTTTTGGTTCCTGTCACTGCTTTATCATGTAATTAGCTTGTTTCATTAATTAAGTTCACCGCAGGGTGTCTATGTCTTATCATTTGTCTAAATCTTGTCAGTTGTTTCATTCATTCATAAGTTTGAATCCTTACCTGTGTTCCTGGACATGATTATTGATTACCCTTGTTTATTGTTGCGATCTTGTGTTTTGTTTTGTTTTTATCACTGCTATCATGGCCTGTCTTATCCAAATAGATGTTACTGAACTCCAGTGACAACCACTTTATTAAGCCAAGTTCTTTGATACATTAGGTTTACGCGATTGTAGCCAGTTAATCAGTCTCATTGGCAAAGTTGCTTGAGTCTAAATATACAAGAGCACAGCTAATTTGCTTCCATTTGCATTTTACTGGCAGTCTTTTCTAAAAGAAAGCAAGGGAAGCCTTGGGGATATACTGACCTTTGGGAGTTAGCACAAAGTGTTACTGTAGCCTGTTGCTAAGCAACACCCTTATTCACTGATAGCAACCTAAATGATGTACTAATCATGTTTATTAACTGGTGATTTTTGGAGCATCCATCACAGAAAGGGCATAACATTATGTTTAAGATGCTGCTAGATCCACAATTAAATGGCAACTCAAACAATGACAACAACAACAACAAAATGTTTGGTAACTAAGGACAAATAAGCAATTTAGATAAATGTCTCTCATTTACTCTTCACTAAAAAAGGTCACGTCATTTAGAAGTGATGGATGGATGCATGTGCCACAAACCTTGAGGCATGATTACTTATTGAACTAAAGCACGGGATAAAGGCAGGGCTGAGGACTTTAGCTCAGTATCACACTAATTAATTTATCTACACTGCCTGGCCAAAAAAAAAAATTGAAACCCTTGCCGAAATATTAGCCTGTATCAAGCAAAGAAAATATTCCACATACATTCCTTATGCATTATTAAAATCTAGAGGGATAGGACTGTCAACTTTATGGAAGGAAATCATAAATGACCGTGACAGGAGATCACTTACATTTGGTGGAAGCTGCATCGTAAACAGTCGACAGTAAAAATGTTTAACGTTGAAAGTAAGAGCATTTGGATACACAGTGAGATGAGAATTCACAGGATTGCAAGTAAACCACTGCCTGGCCATAAGAAAAACACTTGTTAGTGAGACTAGTTTGAAAAATAAAAATCTTTAGTTTATTGGGAAACATAAAGATTGCAGCAATGGAAATTGGTCTGATGAGTTCAGATTGACCCTATTCCAGATCAATGGGAACGTCAGGTTAAGAGATGAAGCAATGCACCCATCATGCATAGTGCCCACTGCACAGTATAACCCTCTGGAGGCAATGTTATGACCCAGGGTTGCTTCAGTTGGTCAGGTCTAGACTCAGAAACATTATGTGGCAATAAAATGAAGTCAGCTGATGACCTGAATGTATCAAATTAATAGATTTTTTTCTTCCCTGATGGCACTGGCATATTCCAGGAATCAAACTGTGAAAAAAGTGGTTCTGGGAGCATGAGGAATAATTTTCACCCATGAATTGGCCATCATATTGTGTGCTGTAAGCTAAAGATGGTCAAACTCATTATATTAAAGTGTGCGACTTTTTTCTTGGCCAAGCAGTGTAGTTATTGTAACTGCAAACATCTGTGTAAAAAACAACTAACCTGATTGCAAGTGCCGATGTCCACACCACTCTTAAGGTACTCCAAAACTTTATCGATGTTCCCAGCTCTTGCAGCTCGTAAGAAACTGGTGTTGCTGTCCGACTGGATAATAGAAAAAAAAAGCCAATATTGATATTAGTGAGGATTCTGCCATATAAAATTGACCAAGTGATCAAGGGTTAGAAATCCTGTCACAATCATGTTCAATATTATGGTTTGCAGTTTAATGATGATGATGATGATGATGATGATGAAGACACCCCTTGTTAAGCTTACCATCCCAATACACTACTAATATTAGATGTAACTCAATAGTGGCACAATTCTTTTTTTATTTTAATATAATCCCACATAAGCAATATTGTATGATTTTAACAAATAATTTGCTTTGGCTTTAACTTGATCTCAGAAAATTTCTGCTGCATTTCAGAACTGCTTTTCCCACCTTTTGTGATTTGTAATATACATGTATATATATATATATATATATATATATATATACATGGCATACTTGCAGTACTGTATAATAACCTTCATTACTGCTTATTATAGCGAGACTTGGTTTATCAGCTTCTTGCAAAAACACAAGGTGACATTGAAATATATATTTATGTACTGTATATAAAAGTACATGACTATGCAAATATCAATATGATAGTCAGCACATTAATAGCTATTTCCTTAGTAGCAGCACAATTCCAAATAAACGCTGTGTAAAGGTAAAACACATAAAACGTAGAAGGACATGGACATTATAACAATAAAGAGGCGGGACATTATATATGCAAAGACAACATTATTTTAGCTCTTTTAAAAAAAAGGATTAAATACATTCAAAATGACCTTATCTAGCTGCCAAATTTGTACACACAGTGTATGTTGCTAGCCAGTTGCTACTAGCTTTGAAATTAGCATGGTTAGCTATCTGAGAAACTCACTAGCGTTTCCATTCTATTCCCTTTCTTTACTCACTAATAAGGTAAATTTGACAGGACAATATGTATGTGCATGTATATGACAATAGTTAACTAAAATCCCTGTATCAGCTATATGGCAATATATAGCAAGATTCACAAAAATATTACTTTATTGTTATATGTAACATTATTATGTTATTTCACCGTACGACCCTCCCCAAGCCGAAACTGTGCCCTTCTGCTTGTCGTCTATGATGCCGAAGTCAAAGACTTATATACATACAGTATATATCCAAGCTGCATAAAATATGCTAACTTTAAAATCAGACATATTATGGTTATCCTAAGTGTTTAACACCTGATATAATAAAGGAATAGAGTATGGTATACATCGGAACATGGCAGAGTAGTCCAAAAAAAAACATTAAAAAAAGAATGTGTATTTGGGCCTTTTTTATAATCTTTATTGTGGTAGGAGTGGATGGCAATGCATGGGCTCTAGGTAAAGACTAGCTGGACTTTAAAAAGTCACTTTACAAATAAATTTCTTAAAGAATTAAGAAAGAGATTTTCTCTCATTTTACATTCTCAAGAATGTAAAAAAATAACTGTTGGATGAGAGTGACTGCATACTGTAGCATACATGCAGATGGATCATGATTCCCAAAAAACAAAAGAGAACACTTGCTATGAGAACTCTACAGACAAAGTCCTTATTCATTTAAAGGGCACATAATCACATCTGAGTTAGTGCGTGTGTAAATTGCACCAGAAGTTATGGGTTCTATCAGTTTCTTCTAAAGAGTATCTGTGTGACCATCCTGTAGAGGATCACATTGTTCTCCTAAGTTTAATTAATGGTGGTTAACATGACAGCTTTTTCTTTTTTCTTTTTTTTTTTTGTCATTTAAGTCACATGAAGGAAGCCTCTGTATCTTGCTCTCTTGTTCTTTCAGCCACAAATGGGATTAAGACCCATAATCTACTGATGATATTCCAGATATTCCAGTGATGTATATTTCCACTGGGTCTCTGAGAAGCTATAAATTACTGAAAACAAGAATTAAAATATTCCAAATAGAAACAAATAATAAAAATAGAGTAATACACTTATACATTAGACATGTATTGAAATTATGAAATGTAAAGTGTGATTGTTCAACAGCAGCAGAGTACGGTGCACAGCTGGCAGAGCAGGTAAAATCACAAAAATAAGTACACCGGCAATTTGGGATCTAAACAAACAAGAGTTGGAGCAGTGTCGGTATGTCAAGTGTACTGTAAATAGAAGCGGCTCAAAAAGTGGTTGCAATAAAGAGAATGATGATAATAAAGATCAAATGTGATGAGCAATAGTGTGATTCCTTGAGAAATCACTCTAAAGGAACAAATAGGAACAAAACAATGTACAGTACAATAGAAAAAAAGCTAATAAATTATGAACAATTCTGCAATAATGTCCATCTTGGTATCTGTTCTACTTTAGCAATAGTCTTGAATATTTTAGACTGAGAAAAAATGAATGAATAAATCAAAATATAAATAAAATATGATGATGCTGCATGTGGGTAATGATATCAAGCAATAATGATGTCAAAAAATGATAACAAATTATCTTTTTTCTCTATTTATATTAAAACTTGGAATTTCTGAATTATTTGATTACCTTTAAATCATCAGCTCAAATAATTACAGTTCTTTATTTTAAAAAGTGGCTTGTTTAATAAACCATCCTCTATTATTCTCAGTCCTGTCCATATACAAACATAAATGCAATATATGTGTGACATGAAAAAATAAGAATTACTATATGTATGAAAAACAATTAAAATGTCTAGGAAAACAGATATTACTGAAATAATGCTGTGCAGATGTATGTGTGTGTGTGTGTGTGTGTGTGTGTGTGTGAGCGAGAGAGAGAGAGACCTAATTTAAACCAACAACTGTTTTTTAGTTTAAATATAATTGCCCAAATTCAAAAAAGAAGAACTCTGAAAATGATGCAACCTGTTTGCCTCAGGAGGCGGCAGCAGGCGCCAGGATCCACTCGTCTGCCCCTCATACTGGGCCTGGATACACCCTGCTGTGCCTGCTATATACACACAAGTGTCCCAGGATAATTCTCAGGAGGTTTTGCTGCAGTATCTCTCTGGGAAGGGTGGCATTCAACTCACTTACAGATCTTTGCCCTTAAATGTCATCTAAGCTTCTTTGACTTTATTTATTGTGTATAAGGTCTATTTTATTTATTCTAATAGAGTATGATGTATTTTTATTTATGCCTTATTGGTTTTGCCAATTAATAGCACTATTTGTATATTTAACATAACTACATTTAGAGTATATGCATCCATGCATACCTGCTATAACTTCACAAATTTAGATAAAACACGATGTACTGTACAGTATATATCAGAGCTGTTAAAAAGTATAAATACAGCCAGCATTGCCTTTTATTAATGACACATTAATTCACAACTGAAAATCAAAACCTTCTTTTAACATTTTCCATAAACTACTGTCTAATCGTGTTTTTAAAGCTTTCTCATAACACTACTGAAGCTATTTAATTCACTAATTAATAAATACATCACAGTCATTTTCAGCTATATTTATTACCTAAACATTCTGGTCCATGTGTTGGGCAACTAAGGGCATTCTAAGATTCTATGTGTCACAACAAATCACTGAGTTTCTACCCACAAATCAAACAGCTTGTGACTTACAAATAAAATGGAGTAGGCTGATTTCTTTCTTCTTCCTTTTTTGCATTCATGAAATCAGATAAGACTGGTTGTGGAATATAGTAGATGATTCTTACAAGTTCACAACAGCTCCAGTAACAAAGCAGAAATACCCTTGGATGATATTCATCAGTAGATGTCTGATTATATTACAATGTCAAACATTATCCTCAGGCAGCCAACAATGTGCACTACAGATAAAATATCTGCAAACAAAAACAGTTTTATGCCTCATATCATAACTGAGAGCTAGAGAAGAAATGGCTGATTGTCCTTAAACTCCTACATAACATTTTTGTTGTAAGTTTTTCTTGACAGTCAAGAGAGCTTGACCATTTTCCTATAAATTACAAACCCATACAGAAAACCCTGGACTGTTATATCTGAACCATTCTGCTAACAGAGAGCCTTCAGGTTCAAGAACAAAACAGAGGCTGATACCCATTTTTGTGACTAATTTACTCAGAGAAAATTGTAAATTTTAAGGTATTAAAATGACTTATAGGGCAGCAGGGGGGTTTAGTGTGATCCTCGAAAGCCTGGGAGGTGTGGAAGATAAAGCTGAGGTGTATTTAAGGTCAAGTGCACACATATACACTATAGGGACTAAAGTATTTGGCCAAATCTGTAATGGCATTATATCCAAAAACATATAAATTGGAACCTTGGATTGCGAGCATAATTCATTCCAGAAGCATTCTTGTATATCGAAACACTCATATATCAAGAATTAGAAATTATGAAAACTCAGATTATGCGTTCCACAACCCAAAAAAATAAATATGCACACATGAAACTCCACGATATATCAAGACTTGCTCGTTTATCAAGCCAAAATTTATTTACAATTTTTGCTCGTCTTGCGGAACACTCGCAAACCGGGTTACTCGCAATCCGAGGTTCCACTCTACTTCAATATGGAGTTGGTGAGTTGGTCGCCAATTTTCAGCTATACCAGCTTCCACTCTTCTTGGAAGGCTATCCACAAGATTTTAGAGTGTTTTTGTGCGTATTCAACCACCGATGAGGTCTGTGCAGGCCAGACAAGTTCTTAAAAGCGCTATTCAAAGAAAAAATTTTTTTATTTAAGTTCTTCCACACCAAACTCATCAAACAATATCTTTTTTATAGTCCTTGCTTTGTTCATTGGGACACAGTCATGTTGGAATAGAAACCCAAACCGTTGCCACAAAGTTGGAAGCATAGCATTGTGCAAGATGTCTTGTATGTCTTATTGTATTAAGATTTCCCTTCACTGGGGATGAAGAGCCTGATTGAAACACCTTAATTCAAGAATTAACAGGTTTATCTATATAGTGTACTTTGGTGCCACTTGGTTTATGGGTGAACACTATAAAACAAACAGGTGCTTTAGAATGATTTTGGGGAGCATTTGCCTGGAGTTTGTACAGTTAGCTATTTTTCCTGACATGTAGGGTGATGTGTGATGTGTACTGTGGATGCACCTCCTGGCACACAGTGTGACGTTGACCAGATGGAAACAAACAATGGTGACAGTGAGACATGGTAGAGAAGGGAGGACCATACAATGCTATACATCAGCCATGACTCTCTGATACTGTTGAGCGGGATGTCCTTTCACTCTATATTCTGAGCACAATCTTCTGCAATGCTGCACAACTTAAAGCTTGCCAATGCGCGGATTACTCATTGGTATCTGGTAATGGATTAAAACCTTTTAACCTCACAATGAACCAGGTACTTTTTTTTCTCCTGACCTTTGTCATTTGGAGGGAGCATGTGGCGTCCAGACGTGTTACTGTCCATCTATTGTGACAAGCGTGCAAGCTCAAATTATAAAAGCTCATGTGCATTCTTGCCTTGAGTCATAGAAGTTAGATACGCAGATAAACTCATAGATAAGAACTCTCAGCTTGGTGCACTCTCAACCAGATTTGTGGATGATGAGCCTCACTGTTTTAAGATCAAACAGAACAGTAAATATGATAGAAAATCATATCCAAAGGCCAGTGAGTAACCAGCGTAAAATATTCATCCACAGAGAGCCTATCTGCTCTAATCAGTCCAATACCTGAAGGAGTTATGAATAATACAACATTGGACTATGAGTATCATTGCTAAAAAACATCTAAACCCTGCCTAGTGACCACACAGACCACTGTCTCTGAGACCGTGAGAGCAGAACCTTTCCTAGGGCGGATGCAACATGTTCTTATTGCAGTTTTGTTTATGCTCTCTTTCGCAGTGACATTTTATCCTCTTGTATACAGGTACAGTAGCAAAAAGTTCATTTGAAAGAAAAGAATATATCGAATCCTTCAAACTTGACAAGAGACTGAAGAAATGGAAGACATAAATAAGCCACATGTAAAAACGTCCCTCTGCAATCACCCATCGCTGTGCCAACAAAATTGAGGGTCACCTTAAAACGGAACTTGTGCACGGTACGGATCGTGTTCATTATCCACAGCCGCTGCATCCAACTGCCAAGTTTTTCATTAGACTACTTACATTTATCAGCCAAGATAAATGTCCAGAAAATCTTGAGTACACACACGCACACACACATGCACACATACACACTGGGTGGCAACTGTGCATCATTAAAGTCTATTTCTGGAAATCCTATCAGCACACTACAGCATGTGTGTGTTTACATGCCACCCAGCAACTATCTGTATGACATTCAAAGTTCCTTGGGCATGCCCTGGGTGCCTATAACAAAATAATCTTCATCAGTAACAATAATAAAGTAATAAAGTAATATCATAGACTGTAAGAATTTAAGAAACAATAGAAGCAAAATGTCTCTGCTTGAACCAGCCACACTAAGTTTTGCAACCTTATCTGCTTTTCTGGATTTCCTGCTTTCCTGCCCTACCAGAATAAAAACATGCTCCTTTGGTTAAATAGTGAGTATAAAATGCAGTTGATTGAAAATGATCATGGTCTCAAGTGAACAGTTAGTCTTAAATACTCATGTCACGCAGTGCCAGGCAGCGGGCAGGAAAGCTATTTAAATCAATTAGCTTGTAAGAAGCTAAACAATGTATTTTTTTAACCAATAGTACTGATAAACAATTTATGTATTCTGGACATGCATAATACAAGGACTAAAAGAAATGCAAAAGTGCGAATAGCTTTTTTAATTAAGTGACGTAGGTCATTAAAATTGCACATGGTTGGTAGAGAAACCTTGAGTGTCCCCGTCCAATAGTCTCAATCACAAGTGATGCATCATTGAAAGCATTGTCACAGTTGACGATCTCCCACTGCGTGGTTTGTATTCAATGCAGGTTTACCCTTCTTTAAACTTCCCACCCATCTGTGCACATTGCTCTTGTCGGTGGTGTCATCTCGATACACAAAGGGGTTTTTCAAACTAAAATTCCCAATAGAAAAGGATAAGTTTTTAAGAATCAGTGAATTATGATAGTTCAATCAGTAGTCATCATCTTATCCTGGGAAAATACTCAGTATGCGATACACATCCAACACATACTTCTAAAGAGCTCCTGATGAAGCAGTCTGGCTAAGGATCAGTTGATTGTCCTGGTTTGATTTATACCACTCGACCACGTGGCATGATTTCATTTCATCTCTTCAGCAATAACCCCAACCCCAAGGACACACGATGTGATGAGAGAACAGTATATCTGAGTCACCATTCATCACAGCCAGAAGGCTGAAACACAGTTTGGCTTCTAGAATGAGCAGGAAACCTGGCACTCACTTCTTTTTTCATGTCTTTGGACAACAACAAGGTCTAAGAGAAAGGAGATTTAAAGGTAGCATACTTGATTAGCATATGAAATGGCACCTGCATGCAGTCAGTCAGTGCTAATTGTGTGTAACTTCAGGAATGAAATTGGAGGTCTTGTGGCCCTGCAAGTTTTCTCTGACCCCAAAGACATTTTTCGCAGTTACATTTAAAAGACTTCAGACTCTCTAAAAGGCTCTGAGACAGTGGTGGCTCGTCGTTTAAACTCTGGGTTACTGAGCAGAAGGTCAGGGGGTCAAGCCCTAGCAGTGTCAGGCTGCACTAAGCATGGCTCTTAATTATCTCAAATTCTTTTTCTTCTTTTTTTTGAACGGGTATGAAATTAGCACATTTTATCTCTTGCTAGAGTTTGGTACTTTGGTTTAAAATCCTATCTCAGACCAAAGACATAGTTCTGCATTGTCTACAGTACATTTTGTTCATCTCTGTTTACCACAGCATTTTTGTACTTTACTAAATAAAGAATACTGTATACTGGTGCTACCAACAAGGGTGTATTTCTTGCATGTCCAGTTTGCAAAGGAATTTACTAGGGCTGTCAATATTAACGCATTACCACGTGATTAATTTAACACGTGACTCAGGAAACATCACCAAGTGTCTTGAATGGTAAGTTTAATTATAAAAAGCTTCTAGATGGAAGTTTGGATAAAACCAACGTTGTGTGCTCGAATTACAGTACGTTCAAAGGGAAACTATTTTTACAAGAATACATTAGCAAGACATGAAAGTGGTGGCTCAGGTGGCTAAGGCTCTAGCTTGTTGATCTCCTGATCTGATGGTCTGATGGTTCTAACCCTGCCGTCGGTGGGTTTGCCACACCCAGCCTCCGCATGCAGTGCTGGTCCCAAAGCAAAACCTTCATGTTTTTTTCGAAGCAGGCATCAAACGGGGCATTAATATACAGAATTATTCACAAGGAACAAATAATATTCATAACTATAATCTATATTAAAACATCCTACTTTTCTCAGCCAAGCAACTCACACGTCCTAAAGCACAAAACACAAAAATAAGCAACAAAATACCATAAAACACACTTCCTCTCTCTAGTCAGATCACTTCTATATTGACAGACTGAGTTCTGTCCTGAGAATAGAAAACTGTACAGTATGTCATATAGGAATTTGGTGCATCTATATAGCTATTTTTCCCCTCTCCTCTTATTTATTTAGTTAGTTAGTGGTCATTCGGTGCTCATAAAACTGTACCCAGGTATCTTACAGTTAAAAGTCAGTTATAATGGCAAAACTAATAAATACATAAATCAGAGGTATGATCCATTTGTGGACTAGTAGCCAGAAAGTATCCTCTTCCACACGTCTCTAATACTCTAATATAGCTGTCACAGATTTCTCAAAGACCCCATGATGGGCTGTTTTAGCAAGTAGTGAGTTTCTTATCAATTATATTTATTTTTCAATTTAATTATTAACAGACACCTCACTCCTCTACTGTAACATTCCAAAACAGCTGAACTGTGAACTGTAGTACCGTATCGAAGGAAACTATTGGACACTTTGTGATTCCCAAAGTGTGAAAGCGGCAGCCTGCAGAAATCTACAGCCAGATCTTTCAATCTGTACACTGCGGTTTCGATTTTTCAAATTTCAATCAGTAAATCAGTGCCTGGATCCGATCAGCTGTTCGGTCTCGTAACCAATTCACAGAGGCTGGTAAAAAAAATATATGAGTGGAATAGAACATCCATAAAACATACCTGCACGTTATTAGGAAAACCTGTCAAACATGACATGCTATAGATAAAGATTTCTTACTGTGTGTGCATCCGAGTTTAAGGTCAAAGTGGGACATTGTAACGATATGGTTCCAACTACAGCTCCAAACGACAAAGTCAAATAGCAGGAAGATGCAAATCTGCAGATTCTTACCAAGGATTCGGTGCTCCAGCTCTGATTCGAACCATCAGTATTTGAAGAACTCCGTTCTGGATTTTCCTCCGTTTCTCTGGGCATTTTATGCATTGCTCTGTTGCCCATGGCAACTTTGATTGAATTTCATCTCATTACAAGCTTCAAGCAAAGTGGAAACGTACTAATACTAAACGAATCTTCCTTAAGCTCCAGTCTTGTGTCTTACTAGGAGCACCATGGCACTTTACTCTCTTGTTTATTTGCTAGAGTGACATCCAACTCCTTCCATAAACAGAAAGAACCATCTACTGCTGGCGTCTTCACTGTTCATTTGAGCCTCAGCTATTTTTACACCCACTAGCTGTGCATGTGAGTGGAATGTCAGTGGTATGTTTGGAACTAGAAAGTGTACAGGAGTACACAGCGACTGGCGTGAAGGTGAGAGCTAATATACATATACATTAAATGACTACAACAATACCATGGCACCAGGTACTGTACAACTTACCTGGTACAACTGTGTACCTGGTAATGGGGAAAGTAAAGCGTTATTGTTTCAATGTACGGTACATACTAGGCATATTTTATTAAACTTTTTGTACAGTTGCATACAAATTTTTTACAAAATCCCCATCATTTACAGGAGTTTTAGTTGCACTTTATTATACAGTAGTTCACTTACACTACGGCATTCATTTACAAGCTTTCTTACTCAGAGTGACTTATACATCTGAGGGTTATGCACCTTGCTCAAGGGCCCAACAGTAGCAGCTTGGAGGTTGCACACAAAAAATGTGCAAAGTGTGTTTACAACACAGCTGCTTTACATTTAGGGATGCTCAGCAAACTCCATACCAGGCAAAGCTCACAGAGAGCTGAAAATGACGAAACGATGACTAAGCCGTGAAAGAGCATCTCCAGATCACAGCGTGTGCTAAATGTTCCAGTAATTACAGTGTGTCGGCCACCGTAGATAACACACACACACACACACACACACTTCCTCTTCCATAGAGAGACATTTCTGTCCTGATTTTTATCTCTTTTGGTTATTTGTTTTCTTTTATGGATTTCTCTTTGGATTGCTTTCTTTGTAGTTAAACGACTACATTTTTATAATACTGTACTGTAGCATCATCGAATCTGCGTGCATTAGGAATTTAGAGGTCGTTCACATAGTATACAGTACAACACTGAAATATGTACATACAGTGCAATAACTCATCAGCAAACATGTATACAGTAGGATTTGAAGCTGATGAATCAAAGTTCACATTATAAATAGGACACACATCTACAGTAATCACCTCCCACACTCAGGATGCACAAGTGTTCAAACATCTCATGGTATGCATATACTGTATTTGTGCTTTATTGTGTTAATTTCCCATACAGTATGCATGGAGAGTTTAGGGATACTCTGTACTATGACTATATTACTAACTCCTACTCAGTAGCCTTTAGTGGGTGGGCTGGCTATACCATATAACTCCCCATAAGGCCGCTTAAATCCCTCGGCACTAATAAAAGTAAAATTAAATACCAACTGTATAGTGATTCCCACACTACCCAGGTTATGTTATGAGATATTGTGCTAGCAATACTATATTAATTCAGGTGGATCCAAAAAACAACCGCCAACAAATCTATTGATCCTACTCTCATGATCAATAATTTGTAATTTATTTATATTTCGACCTAGTGAGCGACTCATCTCTAAAGCATAAAGTAGTCCCGCGAGATGTGGTATGATTTATCAAAGCTACAGCACACTGCAGTGTACAGTAGTTACAGTATGTGTGGGAGGCAGAGTTAAATGTCCCTATTCTCCTTACAAACAAGCCTGAAAAACATGACACACCATTACACTGCCTTGTCATAAATAGGATCCTGGGCAGAAGTCTAATCCGCACCTGAAGCAAAGAAAAACGTGAGCTTAAATAACTGGTGAACTGTTATATAGACTTGTAGACCAGTGCCAGAGCAACAGGTGACCATGTTACAGTACATGCATGATGCCGTCACAGTTTCCGCGATCATCCTAAGCCAGAAGGCAACAGCACGACAACTGAGCCACCCCTCATTTCTTCAAGTAAAACTTCATTACATTTGGGAGCAAAATAGGAACAAATGTTTTACTGTGACAGGCTGTAAAATGCCTGAAGTTGCAATTTAAAAAGGGGTTGTTTTTGTAAGCATTCACAGCATCACTTGCTTTTTTGCTTAAATGATTTACAGTATAGGCCATTGTGTGACTTAACAAACAAAAAAACATTCCTTTGAAACTGGTCAGGTACAGGGACTGGACTGTAAATGAGAGCCAAAAATGAGAGACAAATGCGTCCTCTAGGAAGCCTTGAGTACCATTTCTCAAGATTACATAAAAAATACAAGAAAGTCTGGCTCTATGGCTGGTTCAAGATTTTGCACAGTACTGTATGTATGGATACAGTAGATGAATAGATACTGTAGATAGATATGGATTAGCATGTCGTCTTGCACTTCCAGAGTCGGGGTTCAATTCCCGACTTAGATCTGTGTTCATGGTTGGTGGGGTTCCTCCGGGCGCTCCAGTTTCCTCCCACAGTCCAATGACATGCAGGTTAGGCTGACTGCCATTTTCAAATTGCCAGTAGTGTTTGAATGATAACACACACATGTATACTGTATATATAGATAGATACTGTATATACGGTATGGTATATACACTATATATATGAATGACAACACACTATATATGAATGACAACACACACGTGTACTGTATATACGGTATGGTATATACACTATATATTTAATAGTGTTTGAATGACAACACACACATGTATACTGTATATATAGATAGATACTGTATATACGGTATGGTATATACACTATATATTTGTTACCTTTCTGTATGGTAACTCAAATGTCTCTTGCACATGTATAGTATCTCACAAATGACAATAATGACCACTCTTTTAATTACTCTAACCGATATTTCATTCTGAGAGCAGATTTTCTTTCAGGTTTACCCCACTACAATCAAATTGCAGTCTTTAATCCTTTGGTAGGTGCAGAAGACAAACATATCTAATCTGTGGTAAACTACATGACATGCCAGGCATTGGGGCACTGAATGAAAGTGTAATCTTAAAAAAATTTATCTGTATCTGTCTTAACGCCTTAAAATGGCTGTTTAAAGAAAAGAACTGTTTAGCAACATAAAGGCATAGTGTAACAAACCTAAAACAGAAGTAAGAAATCTTGAAATCGTCTATGTTAATGCTATCAAACACAAATACTGTACATTGCAGACCCTCATAAGGTTTTGTAAGCAAGAGGCAGTACACTTCTTACTGTAAGTTAGTTTATGTCTACAAAGGGCTATTTATAACTTTGACACAAATGTAATCAATTCAAACTATAAATTCTTGTCTTGACTAGCTTAAACACCTCAAAGAGTACTGCAGTCCTCATCATTTACAGAGGCTACACGACTGCACTGAGTAAGGATGAAAAAAAAACGGAGTCAGGGGCTATGTTACCATAGCAACTCGGACAGCTGGACTCCAAGAGTTTATTGGCAAGCTTGCTGTGTGTGTGTGTGTGTGTGTGTGTGTGCACGTATGTGTGTTTTCTCAGCATTTAATCTTTATTGCATTGCATATACTGGCTTGCTATAGCATGGTGGAAGGAGATTAGTTAAGCAGCACACATCAGGCACTCTAATGCATTATACAACCCAAATATATCAAGCTGCAAACCTTTAAAGAGATGTTTAACAAAGGGGGAAATAATAGCTTGGCTCCGATAAAATATTAAATGATTTGTTATTGATTCCACCAGACAAGTGTTTCCTTAAAATAAAACCTTTTAATGGATATAATCCTAAGATTTGACTGATTAGAATAAGTACTGTAGTCGATTACAGTCTGTAATTAATTACCATTAATTCATTTGAGTCACATTTAGCCAAAATCATAAGTCTGCAAAATAAGTCAAGCATATTTAATAGATTTTAATACATGACATTTAATGAAATACGGCAGAGTTGATATTAAATATTGCAAAGTCCAATATTTTTTTTCAGACTATATACTGCATATACCGTACAGATTGCAGAAATGCACAGATTGCTGTTTTGCATAACACTCTCCAGATTACTGTCAGATGCATAAATGGTTTGCAAGCGTGTTCACTTCGAATGAAAAGGCTGGATTATCAGCCCAGTCCACAGAGCCAGATGTGGAGGATTTTAAGTCAGTTGATTTAGAATCTAAAGTACATATTCTGTACAGTAGCTCTACCCTCTAATAACACAGGCTCCTTCTGAGAGGCATGCTAATTCTGTCACTCCTATCCTAAAACATTTTGTGCTTATGTGTTCTTCTGGATATGACTGAGGTGGGTTGTTTAGCAAAGATGCATGTAAATTCGAAAACCTAAACATGACCTGACTCCATCACATACATTAATTTAAAGCACAAAGCATAGGAAACACCTGATATTCTAAACATATTGATAAAATGATTTTATAGTTAAGGTAAAGAAAAAGAAAAAAATTACAACATAAAAGAAGAGAAAGGAAAGAACTGGTGAAAACCATTGTTATGAATAAATTATGACTTAGCAAGGACATGTTCCTATTCCTCTGTGCTTGGCTGATTTTTTGGTTTTATCAACTGCTTCATAGCATTCGGACTGAAATTTTTGTGGCCTTGCGGCACTAAAAATCTGGTATTTAGATGGTACAGTAAAAATAAATAATATAGTTTTTTTTCTATAATACTTGAAAACATCACTGCCTTGATTAAGCAGAACTGTGCAATGTTTTCTCAAAACTACAGTCCTGTCATCTTTTGATCACTCGCTTACTTATTCTCTATACGGCTTATCCTGGTCAGGGTCTCGGAAAACCTGGAGCTCATCCCTGGGGACTCGTGGCACGATGCAGGGTACATCCTGGATGGGGTCCCAGTCTATTGCAGGGCACAATCCTCTACAGGCAATTTGGAATTGACAATAAGCCTACTCTGCATGTCTTTGGACTGTGGGAGGAAACAGGAGTATTCGGAGGAAACCCACCAAGCACTGCAAACTCCAGGCACTCAGACCCAAGGAACCCTCGAACCTGAAGGTGCAAGACCATAGTGCTAATCAATATGCAACTCTGCTACATATAACCAACCAGATATGCTACAATATATATATATTTTGTATTTCTTTTTGAAACATTTTTTTGATCCTGTGGATTTAGGCTGTCGCTGACAAGTTCATTGAAATTAGGTGTCTTGTCTATATTGTCCTTATCTAAAGAGAGAGAGAGTCAAGATGGTTTGCTGTAATTTAAACAAAGCATCAGAATGGGTAAAAAAGATAATTTAAGTGAATCTAAACGTCATGGTTGTTGGTGCCAGAAGGGCTGGTTTTCACACACAACCATCTCTAGGGTTTATAAAAAATATCCAGTGAGTGGAAGTTCTTTTGGTTAAAATGCCTTGTTGATGCAAGAGGAGAATGGCCAGACTGGTTCCTGCTGATAGAAAGGCAATAGTAACATCTCATTACACCCAAAGTATGTCAAAGAGCATCTCTGAACACACAACATGTTAAACCTTGAAGCAGATGAGCTACAGCAGCAGAACATCACACCAGGTGCCACTCCTGTCAGCCAAAGAATGGGAAACCGAGGCTAAAATTTGCATGGGCTGACCAAAATTGTACAATATTAGACTGGAAAAACATTGCCTGTATGATGAGTCTCGGTTTCTGTTGTGACATTCAGATGGTACTGTAGGGTCAGAATATGGTGTAAATAACATGAAACCAAGGATCCATCCTGCCTTGTATACACTACTGCTGTTGTTATAATGGTGTCAGGGATATTTTCTTGTTTGCAATGTGTATCCATCCATCCATCCATCCATCCATCTAGGAACCTCTGTAGTCCAACAAGGGACCATGGAGGTCATCAGAGTATTTATTCTCATTTTTACAACCGTGGTAGGACCTCCGGTCAACATCCACACGCACATTTACACACTACAGCCAATTTGAAGTAGTGTATATAGTCCACATATAATCATGTCCGAACCACCAAAGAGTCAGGTTAAGATTTGAATACTTTATCTACTGTACAGTTCTTTATCTTCTAGTTTTTCTTTTTGTCTAGTAGAATGTACTGTTTACAATACAGAAGCTTGGATTTTGATATTTCATGTCTAGTGTTTGCAGAATCTGTTCGGCAAAATGATTACCTGTTCATATGCGTCTTAATTCTTTCAACAGCATTAAACCTACTGTAGTTTGGAGAACTTTGCTGTATCCACTAGGGAGAAACTAGAACCACGCAGGTCCTCCATGCTTGCCAGTTATATAGCGGATTTATAAATAAACAGGAGCAATCCACACAGAGGGACATGGAGGTTAGCAAAAGCAAGAAGTCTCATTTATTTGCTTGAAGCATTAAAATGGCTCCTCGCTTTGCAGCCTTCATCTACAATGTGTGAACTCGACCATGTTCCAGATTCTCATGTAGGATTCATGAAGAGTCCAGAGCACTTCGGAAATTGAAAAAAGAAAAAGAAAGTAAACAAAGGAGAAGTAGGGAGGTGATTGTCTGTCTGTGACTGCAGCCCTTACTTTTTAAATCAAAGAGTATGGATTATGTCTAAACAATATCTGGCCTAGACACAACACACCCGCAAAGGTAAATAAATACTGTATATGAATACATTTTAACCCAGACTGATTTTACCGGCAGAATAATGCCAAATTTAACTCAGTTAAAGTACATTTGTGCATTCACTCCGTATTTGCTTAACAGGTAATCAGCATTGAAACTACATACACATGTTATCTGTGCTACATATACATATAACTTGGGGCTAAAATCATCTTTATAAAAAATCTCTGCGTTCAGGTTACTAGCCTGAAGTGATTAAAATCACCCGGCCTCGTGCCTTAAGCCACCAAACAAATCAGATCTGCATCACTCTCACTCACTCACTCACTCACTCATTGTCTATACAATGAGTGAGTGAGTGAGTGTATACAGGATAAAGCTGTATAGACAATGAGTGAGTGAGTGAGTGAGTGAGCGAGTAAGAGTGATGCAGATCTGATTTGTTTGAAGGCTGCCAGAATGCACAAATCTGATTTTCAGAACGGATCTGAGTTACATGGATTCGTGTCCCTAGATCAGATACATGGTCGTGGTCAGGCGACTTTTTGCCTCTGTGCATGCGTGGGACGCTCGTTGACGTCAGTTAGCACTGGGATTTCACACCAGGGCTAGCAATACAGTAGCTGCTAAAACAGATAAAGGCTTTGTTCCTTCCTCTGGTCTTCAACAAATACATCCAACCAACTGCTTGCAATCCTCCAAATGGCATACTGTAGTTTTGCTAAAATGGCATCCACTGTTTGAAATGAATGAGTGGTTGCACAGATATGATGTCTTTTTTCACCCAGACGGTACGAGCAAAGACGTATCGTCGTCTGCCGTATCGTCGTCTGTCGTCCACATTCGACTCAGATAAAATTCACTGGGAATTATGAATGTAAACTGTCATGACATGCAAGTCTGATCAGGGCAAAAAAAAATATTTGGGGAATTGAACGATGTGGTTTATAATACGAACGCTAGTCATTCTTCGTTTAATTCATCAGAAACTTGTCATTTCATCCTTTTCAAATTACGAGCGAACAATATAATTTTTGGCTGGTTACGTGTTTTAATGCTTCTCAATAAAGCCATTTAATTAGACCACAATTAAACCTATTTTACCCAACAGTGCTGTTTCAGAGTCAGAACAATACTGTATCTTGCAATTCAGTTTTATCCAGATGCACAAACAACTGAAATTTAAACAGTAAGACTGATGGATGTCACCTGTTTTGTTTTTGTCCAGAGAGCTCACTAATGTACATACAGTATAGCCAGTATTATCTGCAAACTCAGTCCTCACCATCAACCTACAACATTTTATCCTGCAAAACTACAAAAGTAACAAAGCTTACCATAATGTATGGTTTGTTTACTAGGCGATGACACGGTAAACCAAGTACTGAAGAAGTACTGAATCACTTTGCTTAATCATACCTCCTTGTTTCTTTATATGAGTTTTACACAGTAAGTGAATAAGTTGTTTTGTGTCATTGTCTTATGTTTGTCTATGCAACCTGCCATTTGAAGCGTGGTTTAGTTTCTGTCGAACTGCCGCAAAGTATCGGTGTTACATAACTCTCGATCTCTGTGCGATCTGTGTGTAAACTGTCATTTCTCTTCACCCGTTCACAATTATAGTCATTTAAGCAACAACGTCCTCATCAAATAACAGACACAAACAAATGTAATAAAACTGCAGGAAACATTGAATCATGCAAAATGTTGAGATTTTGTGGGTGGCTTCCGTTGATGCAGATCGAAAACCATGACACCTTTTTTTCCCCCCATAAACACACAAACCAGCTTCTCGAGAGACAATTTTGAAACGCTGATCAATCTCCTTGGAAAAAAAAATATGGCAGAGTGATCATATGGAAATCACTGTAAATCTCACGCCTTTGTGCATGTCGTATATCTCTCTCTAAGACAAACAGCCTTTCATCAGGTATTAGCAATGCAGCGTTAGCCACGGTGCATTTCACTGCTTCTCTAAGACATGCCCTTGATCTCACGCTCCTGTGTACAATCAGAGATTCCCAAATACACAGTCGCATAGCAGCAAATGTACTGCACGAATATGTGATGCTGCAGTAGGACTCATACCAGGCTCTGTGTGACACCGGTCACCATGTTATGGGAAGATTAATGAAGCAAGACAAGACGCTGACAAAATGCTGAATGCGGTCGGTTTTTAGCAAAGAGGTGCTCAAAGGATGCTGTGCTACAGTGTGAGCCAGAGGAACGGTGTCTTAAAGCAGGAATATATACAGTATATACAGTATGCATACATATTAACTGGCAAGAACTGGATGTTATCATATGAATACATAAGTAGGAATGAAGCAAATATTGGCATGAGGAAGGTATATGAACTCGGTTAGTTCAATATAATATCCTAATGCATTGAAAAAAAAAAACAGACATCAGAGGGAAGGTTTCCTGTAAGGGCTGCATTAGAAGGTATATATGATTGAAGGCTGAGAAAATGTTTAATGGGGAGGTAAAAAAAGGAATATGGAAGTGATAAAAGAATCCTGGAGATCTCTGGATTTTCAAGGGAAAAAAAACATAGATGTAGCAGATGTAACTGGTAGTGACATGGTAAGGGTGGTATGAAATTCTAGGAAGCATCAGTGCCCATGTTGCTGATGGAGGTGGGATGGAAAAAAAAAAAAAAAGCCGGTCTGCCGTGTGGCGTACCTTGCGTTTGCGCTCAGCCCGTTCTCTGGAGCGTCTCCTTCTCTCACGTGCCTTCTCCAGCACCTTTGTGTCAGGCTGCTCCATCTCCAAACGGGCCTTTTTGAGGTGCGCCGCCGCGTGCGCCATAATTGATACAGGTTGTCCACAAGAAGACGGAAAATATAAGTTGACAGGACAGGAGTCCGATTGCCAAATGGCAGGCGAGTCACCTGCCCAAGGGCAGAGAAGGAGCACAAGCACAGTCAAGGAATGAGACAGATCCAAGAGCTCTCTGAACAGACTAGTCCAGACTCAAGCTCAGCCTCCTCACTCTGGGTAGCAGCATCCAACACAGGTGACAGCGTGTATGTGAGAGAAACAATGCAAGAAGGGAGGGGTATAGGATAATCAGAAGTAAACCAGAGAGAGAGAGAGAGAGAGAGAGAGAAGCTGTAGTCCTCCCACGACAGTTCTCTGAATAGACTAGTCCAGATCAGTCTCGTCTCTCTCTAGTTAAAAGCGTACATTCTGTAGGTGACGCCAAGTGTGTAAGATAAAGGATGGTGTATAGAAATGAGAGACGGTCAATAAGTTATCCTGAAAGGCAGAACGAGGGGGTGACCCATCCCTGTGTGGACACACTGCCCCGCTTCAGCACTACATGAACAGTCATGAGAGAAAACATGATGATGCGACCAATCACATTCCTCACTTCCACACTGTACCCACTCGCCGGGACGAACGGATTCAACCATGTGTGAAACCCAGGCGGGAGGAGGGGTGGGAGATGAAATATTAAAAGCAACCACCAAGCACATCAACCCCCATCACATTTCCTTCCCACCCATCAGGAGGAGAAAATGGTGCAGTCTACCTCCACATGAAGTCAAAACAAGCTTGTAAAATCCCAGCACACATACAGGATCTGGGATGCTCCTCTGATAGATTAAAGAGCCACATCAAAGAGAGTGTGTGTGCAAGAGTGGGTGGGTGGGTTGACGGGTGTCTGCGTGCGTACAGTACGTGTGTACCACCGCATCTATAGCAATACTCTATAGCACTCCATGAATACAATCTACACTCTACAGTCTGAATAAAAACAAGGCCGCTCACAAAACGGCCAAGCGTCTGTTCACCTGTAAAATGAAAGCTTATTAGATTTGTTAGCCTAATGGTAAATTATTTATTTATTGTTTGACATGCAAATAATTCATTTTTTAATAAAGCCTTTTCAGGAATGATGCAAAGCGACACCAACAGTTAAATAATAAAACTGTGATATCAGTGCAACAAAAACAAACCGGTTTGTCAAGGAGCCTCAGTGCAGCATCCACCCTGGTTTGTTTCACTATGGTGCCATCTGCTGGCTGATTCCCCTTCTTACACCAAACACTAGCACACAGACTGGTTTGTTTGGCACCAATATGCATCCTTTTAAAATAATCACTACAGCTACAGATTAACTATCAATCTTCAACTAACGCACTTATTACTGATGATGTAATACATGACCTAATCCTTAGCACAAGAGCAAGGGCAAAAAATTATACAATTCCATAAACAACCACTAAACCATATACAATACCTGGCTTAAATGAATAATACAAATAAATAAATAAATAAATAATATGATTTCGTTGGACCGGCTTTACCTTTGCTAATGGCACACATTCACTGATGCATTGTTTCAACAATCTTTCTTGTGAGTCCTTGTCACATTGTGCATGTGGAAATGCTCTTACTTTTAATATTAATTGTAGCTGTAAAGTGATCTGCTCATGGTCACTGGTTTTCCTGTGAAGTATTAATAATGAGTTGGATCCAATTCCATTAGCTTTGTTCTTTTCTTTGCTCGATGCAGGCCAATAATTTAACTGTACTGTCTTTTCCATTACCATGAGATACATGTTCCAACATGGTTTGTTTAACAAGTGAGAATCTAGTTAGGTTTAAAGTAATTGCATCAGTTAGGGTTAAAATAATTGCTGCCAGCTGAAACGTATTAATCACTGCAGTAATTATCCAATGAAGGGCATGCATGAGGTCTTATTTGCTTATTTAAATCCAAACAATTACTTTTTTTTTGCAAAGCGGGATATATTTATACCATTAGAAATGAACCATTTTTGAGTAGTGACATCTTGTTACCTGATTCTAATAATGTTAATATTATAATATAAATGTAAAAATATATATATCATGCTTATTTGTGGATCATAAAATGTTTCATGATGAATCAGAACGTATGGATAGTAGAAATGTTTTTGTTTCGCATTCATTCATTCACTCATTTATTCACCTTCTATACTGCTTATCCTGCACAAGGTCGCAGGGGCCTGGAGCTTATCCCAACAGGCTATTCAGGAAGGCCAAACTATTTCAAATCAAATTCAAATTTTATTTGTCACATACACAGTCATACACAGTACGGTATAAAGTGAAATGCTTATACGACCACTTGTAACCTTAAAATCAAGATAACAATAAGAAATAAATTATGAAATAGAATAAGAATAAAATATAGAAAAACTTAGCTGTAGGAGAAAGAAATAGTAGAGCAAAATATAAAAAATATATATATTTAAAACTGCTGTACAAAGTATAGACAATGGCTGTACAAATATGGAAAACATGGAAACTGTTGTGGAAATTGACAGAATTTAAATAGAAATGAGTGGAAATATGCATGAATGTGAAGATCATAAAAATAAACATATTTTTAGACAGACTTTGGGAGAAAACCGGCATACCTGGAGGAAACCCACCAAGCATAGAGAGAACATGCAAACTCCATGCACGCAGACCTAAGGCAGAGGTCGAACCCTCAACCCTGGAGGTGCGAGGCCACAGTGCCACCATTTTTTTCTAAAAGTTCTACATTTCTCTAAAGTGCTGGTAAATGCTCCATTTTACTTTGTGACTTTGTAACAGCTGCTCTAACATTAGCATCAACTGCAAGCTGAATCACAGATTTTATTAATGTGCTCATATGAATCTGTCATTGTTTTGGTGGTAACATGCTGGATGCTCCACATACACTTGATATTGGGACGTATTTTTGTAGGGAAAACTTATTGAAGAATTTTTGGAGAGTATTGTCAGTAAATATTAGCTATGATATTTATAAACCAGATAAAGTGTGTGTGAGAGAGAGAGAGCGAGAGAGAGAGAGAGAAAGAGCAGATGGCTTTCGTTTTTGGCACATCCTGAATTCATGGCAGTATCATGTGAGCCAAAAGGAAAAATGATTCAGATGATCGCAGGGAGATAGATTTGAAGCGGGTTAGACTGGCTTGCTTGGTCTGCTCAAACCCTTCTGTCATGTATGGATACATGCACACACACACACACACCACACACACACATAGACAAATAGAAACAACTCTAACTGTTACAGTTATATCCAGGATCCATTGATTTCTCTAACTGAAATAACCTGCAGGTGATACAGACTCAGGTGACAGGTTTGTGGTATCATATGGAATATTTGATGTATCTTTGAGTCACATCCTGCCTGACCTATAAGCACCACAGCAAGCTTCAGCAGCATCAAATGTCACATGTTGTTTTCAGCACACTGATATTTAAGCTATCAGCTTTTTACATGTACCGTAGCAAACAAGTGCAAGTCTGGCTAATCAAAATCAAGCATTATTTCTACTAAAATACAAATTAATCCAAGTTATATTGACCAAGTCAATATAGACTGCTGTTATTATTTAATTAATAGATTTATTCCATAATAATAATTTAAAAAAATCTTACTAGCATTATTCTACACTCACAATTCGTACATGATTTTATCAAGAAGCAATGAACACGGCTGAGATTAGCGGTGCGATGGTGGTAGTGGAACTCGGGCTATTTTAAGCAACGCTTCCACCTTCGCCGTTTGCAGCTTTGAGTCCCCATGGAAACAAAGCTGAGGCGTTTCCAAAGGAGACGAGCGGCCCTCCGTGCATTTTTATCCTGACTGGGAGTCCCTAGAGTTTCAGGGCATGAGCCAATCAATTCACACCTGAGTGCAGATGTAAAAAAAAAAGTGAAAGATGGAAACACATCATCATCGTTCTGTGTGTGTGTGTTGGGGGCGGGGGGGGGGGGGGTTGTCGGGCGGGGCAGGGGGTTGGCCAAATATTCCCTTAATGACATGGAATATAATATCAGTTCTGGCTGCCTTATATGGAAAGCTGCTTTTTATGATGAGAAAAGGTTTTATTTCAAAATTTTATATTAATATAATTGAAAACTGAATATTTCAGGTTATTTTATTTTAAAATCGGAAAGAGCGTCTTAGCCTAGAATAACATACATGTGAAAGAATATAACCTACAAACATGAGAGAGAGAGAGAGAGAGAGAGAGACAGAGAGAGAGAGAGAGAGAGAGAGAGACTTCAGTCACACCCACATATAAAAGATGCCCTAAAATCCCACCTATCACAATAATCTCATTCATCACCTTAATACCTTGTTTAGGAACAAAGAGACCTCTCTCTCTTTCTCTCTGTCTCTCTGTTTTTGTTGAATGCGCGCTCTTAGAAGTACAATGTTTAATTATGACAAATACTTATGTAGATGAGAATTACACCAAAATAAGATCAAACCAATTCAGTCCTCTTATTACTCCTCTATTAATTGCTATTATCAATCTTAAATCCGAGAGCTTGTTTCGTGTAAATATGGTGCACTGAATGCACCCATGGAATGAGTGCATGCTCTTAAAAAACATCTTTGACAAAAGAAGATTTCATCCTTTAATTATCAAAACTGAAATAAGGGACTCGATTAGAAACAGGGATTAGTGTTAATCTGTTGGCCGTGTTAGGACCCGCCCACTCGTGCACTCGTCACTGCTCTTTTTTGGCTCTTGTTTGTTTAATTAATGATTTCAGCCAAAGGAAGGCAGGCAGGCACACTTGGACTAGAATAAACAGCTTGACAAAAAAAAAAAAAGGAAAAAAAAGTGGTTCGTCAGCTAAAAATCCCCACGCTGGTGCTGCGGATCAGAATTCTCAAAGCCACAAATATTATTAATGTCGCAGTTAGATAGTTATTGCCACCGAGAAGCCGAGGGAATGGAAAACAGCAAACGCAAGTGAGACATCTTTGAAATATTTCAGATCATAATTCATGTCTACACACTGCAACAACTGTTTCTAGAAGAAATGCTGGAACTCAAGGCACTGAGATGTTGAATAGAAAGGCATTTCTTTCTTGGCATATCCCAGTGTAACTGGGGTCAGAGCGCAGGCTCAGTCATTATACAGAAGGGGTTAAGGGCCTTGCTCAAGGGCCCGACATTGGCAACCTGGTTAAGCTGGGGCTCGAACCACCGACCTTCCGATCAGAAACTCAATGCTGTAGCCCTTTGAGCTACCATTGCTCCCTGAGCAAGAGTCTGCTATGTATTTCAAATGAAAAAACATATTGTATCTTTATTTGTTTAGTGGAGCAAATAGGAGGGGGAAAAAGTTATAAAAAAGTGTCCATTACGCCATTTATTAACTGATTTATGTGGTTCAAATTGCACATTTTGGTAGAGTAACTCTTCCTCTGGATAAAGATACTTGCCTCCATCACAAGCAATGCATTTGCACCATTATTGAACCCAACTCTCGAATCCTCTCTGAAAATCCCTTTTGTCACAATTGATGGTCTCATATTGCATGGTTTGCCTATTATACTTCAATTTGTCTTCCCCTTCTTTACACTTCTTCATCCACCTGTGCACATTGTCATCTCCGTGCACATTCTGAAGACCATCACCTGCGACAGAGGGGATTTTCAAAGAGGATTCAAGAGTTGGGTTTGACGATCACCAGTTATGATGGAGAGTATGTTGAGCTTGTATAGAGGAAGCATTACTCTACCAATGTGTAAGTTGAACAACCTATGTTAGTTAATAAAAACTCATCACCTACTGTATACCGCTTTCTCCTGTATACAGGGTCACGGGGGCCTGGAGCCTAACCAGGAGACTTAGGTACGAGATACAGTAGACAATGGACAGGATGCCAATCCAACACCGGGCACACACACATACATTTCACACACACACACACACACACACACACGTTCATTCATACATTACAGCCAATTTGGGAATTCGCCAGTTAGCCTAATCTGCATGTCTTTGAACTGTGGGAGGAAACTGGAGTACCAGGAGGAAACCTACCAAACACAGGGAGAACATCCAAACTCCATCCACACATTTGTTTCATGTGGACCCTACTACTACAGTATGCCCTACTGTACAACCAGCTGCTAGAAAAAAGAAGCCATCTTTCCTACACAAATTATAACCATATAGCAATTTGATCACCATCTTAGACAATTCCTTAACCAGGATACCTGAAGCGCCTTTTATTATCTAACGTGACTCAGAAAGCAATCTAACTACATCACGTTTCTGTGTCTGTGAGCATCATACTCGTGCCTTTAATGAAAGTAAAAGCCTTCCACAATTGCAGGATCCCAGTTCTGATGTACACTAGTCCTAGTCTCAGTACAAAAAAAAATCTATATGGTGCCTGCTACAGTATTTATTTACCTGTATTTGTCATATCGGAACAACATATTCATATTAGGTTTCATGTCAAGAGACAAAATAAGTATATGATCGATCCAGTGTTTCTATTCTTGCACAAACCATGATATAGAGGACAGATTGGAGTAGCAATTATAGAACATTTAGCCATATTACATCTATTGAAATCACCACTGCTATTTAGAATTAGGAAACCTTACCTGGACACTTCCTCGAGTCACAGTTCGTCTACTCATGTGTGTTTGTGGACAATGTAGACCTCTGAGCAATATCCAGACTGAAAGAATGAATGGAAGAAAGTACGTAGCGAGGGAGAGAGCAGACAGATCCGTAGTGAGGGAAGGCCATACAGATGGTCAATGCAAGTCAAGTGGATTACTGTTCGTCAGGCTGGAGGTATTAGCACGCTGTGATATCTTTCTCACACACACACACACACACACACACACATGCACGCGCACACACACACACACACACACACACACACACACACACACACACACACACACACACACACACACAGATGCTACTGAAATAGCTTACAGGATTAAGCGGATAGATATAGTGAAGTCTTTCCTCCGATCCAGAATCGGAACAGACAGCCAGGTTACACACTATACACACACACACACACACACACAGAACACACACCCAGTGTGTGCAAGAGGGCATCCCCCAAAATCCCTGTCACAGAATTTCGGCATAGATATTTATGGTTGTGTGGATACTGTATATCTGATTTGTGTTTATGTGTGTGTGTGTGTGTGTGTGTGTGTGTGTGTGTGTGTTAGGGTGTTAAATCTCCTCTTAAGCCTTCTGGATGTGAGATACTGTACAAGCACTAATATAACTCCCTACTCCTGGGTTCCTCAAATAACAACACCCTCCCAGAGATAAGAGTGTTTATAATTTGCTATTTATACTATCATGGATTAACGTCAAACAAAACAGGGGTAAATAAACAATGGTGCATGTGACATTCTTGGCTAATAACGATCAGAGGATCAGAGGATTTTTGTATGGTTTAAGTAATGACAAATTATACTTTTTTGGCGATGGCAACAGGTTGGACTTGTTTGTCCAGCGCATTCCATGGGGCTCGATCGGATTGGGATCTGGGGGTTTGGAGGCTGGGTTCAGTAGCCTTGGGCTCTTTGCCTACTGGGCCCTGTGCACAGCAGGCTGTGGTGCACTGGGTGTTCTGGTGCCTTTCTATCGTGGCTAGCACTGTGTGCATAATAATATCAACAGATTATTATTATTATTATTATTATTATGTAATATTAACATTATGTCATGCTTAATAATTATGAATGGTGCATAAAAAATTATTCCAGATCTCGTGTGATTTTTGTGTTCCAGCATGGTGTATCAACAGATGGTAATTTTTCTCGTCCACTTTCAGCGAAGTGATTAACTATTGTCACACTTGGTCTGTACACCATTCGCAGTTCCCTGATTGGAATTTCCCAATGAGCACATTAATAGAAACCTGCAGCCACCATGCTGTCCAGGTGGCCCTGTTATAGAAAATTAATCAACACCTTCTGACCAACCAGAATAAAAAATTTTTTAAAGCATTGTGATATAAGTTGAAATAGTGTTAGTCTGCCTCAGATGCTCTGTACAAATGATAAACAAATGCTAAACTACTAGACTTATTAATTAACTAATAGATCCTAACTGCATTTTATTTAGACTAATACTCATGGCTGAAGTAGATACAGTATCTTAGACAAGCGAGATCACATACCTCAATAATCATCTCCAAAATACCAGTCACTAAGCAAACTAGGCAGTGAATCATTAATAACCAGAGAAGACATTGGAATGTGCTCAAGTTGTGAGAAAAAGGTTCTTTTTCACACTGCATTATTCTAGTGCAGTATCCAATTCTTTTGCTTTGTCATGACCTACAGTCTACTCATCACACCATATGTTAAAAAGCATAGAACATACAGATTTGTACATATATGCTGTAAATCCTGGATTAAAGTCTTAATTCCTGAAACTCATTTAATAAATCTAGTGCTGATAATATCATAGGAATCCCACATACTTTAATCTACATACAGTACTTGCAAGAAGTGAAACTAGATAGCTGTCATAATAGCTTTCTTCATAGCTTGTTAGTACAAATACAAAAGTAAGCATAATTTATATTCATTGTAACTAACATTTGCCTTTAAAATTTTTCAATTCTTGCAGGTTTAGTTGGTTGAAATGTGTTTTTTTTTTTTTTCTTAACATCACGAATAACCTACTGTACCACTGCTCTTCGCTCTTCTGGAGACTTTGGCTGTCTTACTTTTGTCACTCTACATCTCTATAGTGTGTTTAGCATTATTATATTGCTAAAAGCATTCAAGACAGTTGCAAATCTTCATTTGGCAATGATACCCCATACAGGCCCTACTGAGCATGTTAAATGTGAAAGTCTATGACAGCACAATTAGAAGAAGACTGAACAAGTACAGTTTTATTTGGAAGGGTTGCCAGGGGAAAACATCTTCTGTTTAAAAAGAACATGGAACATGAACATGACTGTGTTTCACCATACTATCAATGTACTATCAAACTATGGTTTCACATCTGAACAAACCACAATTCTCTTGGGACAATGTTCCATGGACAGATGAGACCAAAGTGGAGTTGTTTGGCCATAATGCTTAGCGCTATGTTTGGCAAAAAAACAACCAGCATTTCAGCTGAAACACCTCATACGCACTGTCAGGCACAGCAGTGGAGAAGTGATAAGCAGGGCTTGTTTTTGCAGCCACAGGACCTGGGAAATTTGCAGTCTTTGCATAGAACATGAAGTTTTCTGTATACCAGAGCATTCTAGAGGCAAATGTGAGGCCATCAGTCCGACAGCTAAAACTTGGTTGAAATTCAGTCATGCAACCGGACGATTCTCCAAAGTAGATCAGTAAATCTACAGCAGAATGGCTAGAAAATAGAAAAGAATCAAGATTTTAGAATGGCCTAGTGAAAGTCTAGACCTCAACTCAATCGAAATGCTGTGACAAGGCCTTAACAGAGCTATGCATAAGTGAACGCCCAAAAACCTCATTAAACTGAAGCAATGTTGTGACGAGGAATGGAACAAAACAATGTGAGAGACTGAACAAGTCATAAAGAGAGCCAAAACTTCAAGTTATTACTGCTAAGCATGGATCTATAAGCTACTGAGAATCATAGGGGATCCTAAGTATTGCCCAGATGTTTTAAAAAAAATTATATAGCATGTTGTCCCATTATATATTATTGTATGTTGCCCCCCCCCCCCCACACACACACACACAAAAACACACACACACAGTAAAATTACAAGAGGGGCCAAATACTTTTACACAGACTTGTATTGCAGGAAACTACATGATATACAGATACTTTCATCAGTAAGAATGTCTCCTAGATGGACAGACAGATGGGCAGATGGACAGACATATAGACAGACAGACAGACAGACCGATTGACTGCCAGTGCTTCGCCCAGGACAAGGTGTAATAAACAAATATTGTATGTAATGCATTAATTCTCCATATCATTGCAAAGTGAACTTATGAGAAGGGTGAGCCCAGGTGCTCTGAGCAGAAGCACTTACAGCATTGAAATCCATCATCATGTGTCTAACATGAGCGAGCTAACATGGCACCAGATAATGAACCAGAACAGGACCATTACCATGAACCAGAACAGGACACGTAGGACTCTTTAAACTAAGTGCATCGAACTACAACCTAATCCGCGTGTTTTACATGAATAAGGTTGATCATAGAAGTTAGTGTCGTGGTATTTTCGGGTCCTTGGAAGGACAGCAGTGAGTGGGAGGCACTTTTTAAAAGCAGTAGTGCAGGTTGCCAAAGTGACACAGAAACACAAGTACTATTTAGTGTTAATTAATAGTTCACACTAATTGCATCTGCAGCTATTTTTAACCAACATCTGCTATTAAAATAGCATGACAAGAAAAAAGGATGTGTCTGACATCCCACACAATGGATGATTTAGACAGAGAGAGAGAAAGAGAGATTTCATTAAAATATACAGTATAAACTAATGTATAAGCTATACACTTGAAATTATATTATTACTATCAATGATATATTTATAATAATAATAATTATTATTATTATTATTATTATTATTATTATGCATTAGCTTTTATTTAAATTTCCCCCTTAGATTTTCCTGGGGACACGGCTTGAAAAACCTTTATTTTATTCGCATGTTGTGTCACTAAAATTAGTCACCTGTCTATGAGCCTTCATTCCTGAAAATAAGCATCAGCTAGGTGTTCATAAATATTTACACCTCTGTGGAACAGCAGTCAGCGTGGTGACATTTGCTCAAGTGGCTAAGTCCCAATTTCCCATCTCTGCCATTAAACACGAGTAGCACCCCACAGCCGTGTCTTAAATGAATAATGTATCAATAGATTGGGGGCAGCAGACAGACACATTATTCAAGATGGCCCGAGGCTTTCAAAAAGTGCAGGCGTGTGGCGGTGCTCATTAAGCCTGGATTTCATTTCCATATACTACTCAATTGTGACCGGTTTGAAATTCAGCAGTTCAATTTATACATGAAAAGCAGGCAGTGAAAACAGAAAACAAGAACCTCTGACTCCAGCTTAAACCTTACACTACACACAGATATTCCATAATGCCAAGTCGCTTCTGGCTGATCATATAATATATGTCATTTTGCATTTTTGTCTAAGAGCCGAGGTGAATTTGAGGTCTGCCATCAAGTTTGTTTTCCCCTAGCTACCACTAGTATGACACCTAGTTGTCAAAATGAGAACTTCAACCAGACCAGTACTAATGAAGGTCCACTGGGACAGAAAGCTGCCCCATGTTCAAGGGAGGAGCAGTGGACAGGCTAGTTGGGCTTCAGACTCCAGTCATATCTGATTTGTTTTACACTGAGCGATCAGATCGGATTTAGGTCTGTTCAGACTGGCGGCCCAAATCCCACACATTGTCAAACTGCACTGGTTACGGTGGTAATGACAGCAGAGGCTCACATGCAGAACAATAACTCCTTTGCCTGAACTGATGCATCCCCCAAAGTGCTATCAGAGATTTTACTTCATCCTGTGTCCAGGGACTATTGTTCTCAATTTCCATAACGCAGTTAACCCAGCAGCTCTGCCTGAAAACACGCTAAATCTAGCTGCATTGAAAATTCCAAGGCGTGGCTTTTATGTACATAAAAGAAATAGTGTCAAAAAAAACCTTTGCGACCTCCTAAATTATGGCTACTTTACTTTCTACAAAATTATAATTATTTATTTCCATCTTTTGAACTTTTTGTGTCAGCCTGGACAGTTGAAATGAACAGGAAATTCCGATTTGAGACAAATCCAGTGTTCAGACTACATGAAAGCAATCTGATTCCAAACTGATTTCAATCCGCATATGTCAAAAATCAGATCAGAGCTGGCAGTCTGAACAAAGCCTTAATGACAGGCTTGGAGATTGGGTTAGATGAAAAAATACTCTGTTTAAAAAGCTTGATATACTTCTCAAAAAATAGGGATATGGCATGGTGGGAGATTATGGATGGATAATATTCATAAATCATTATTTTACACAAAAGCAAAAAGAGGAAAATGTGTTTTTTTTAAATACCTGAATTTTCCAGGCTAGTATAAGGTCTCTTTAAGATGGGAAACACACCTGCTTTATTGGACACAGACAAGTCAAGGTATATCTAAATATGGTTAAAACAGTCTGCTGGACTGTATGCTGAATAAGATCAAATAAATGGCTTTTTGGACTATTTTCTACCTAATATAGTTGCTTCCAATTGTGAACCCGCGTCTTATTCCAATTCCCACCCGTCTTATTAAGGCACTCCCCTCTTAGTGGCAGCTACCCAACAGCTGTGAGCTCACAGATGCCCTTGATTGGCTAGTGTCGTAATGATTGATGTAAAAGTGAGGGGATGCCATCCATCCAACCCATCAGAGAGAGTACAGCCAGTCTGCTATCTAGGCTCTCGTCTTTCGATGGCTGTAGCATCACCCAGGAATAAAACTTGTGATCATGGGATGATAGGGCAAACTCTTTTCTATTGCACCACTCAGGATCCTAAGATGGATTTTTATTACTCCGAAGTGAGGTTACAGGTCCCAGGGGAATTTACAGGAAATAACAATGTAACTAACTGTTCACTGTATATCCTATGACTTGATTGTAGCTTATAAAGTAACCACATGTGAGAGCCTCTCAGCTGAATTTTGTTTGAGGTTTGAAACTAAATCGTTATTAAAGTCGTCCTGTCCCACCAAAATCTCTGGTCATGAGACAGATGGAAATTCTCTGTGAATCATCTGAGCAAATTGTATTAAAGCAATATGGCAAAGTTGAAGCACAGTGGATGAGACAGTGTGGCATTGTGTGAGCTGAACACAACAATGCATGTAGACAGCGTCAGGCCTGACCAGAGGTAGGAAAGCCTCAGAATGATGTTCCATCAGCATCAAAAGAACATTGATAGGATCTCAACAAAGCTTTTCATATAGGAAATGACAGAGTGTCCAGTGTTTCAGCCGTCTGACATTTCAGGAGGAGAACTAGACTTCAGCTCATAGTCGGATCATTATACACACTGACACACGCAGTCAATGGCGTTCTTGTTCTTCTGGAAGTGTCTGAGGACGAAACTCACTTTCTCACAGTCTCTGTGTGTGTGTGTGCGCGCATGTTATGCACATACTCCGTGAAATGC
>JAQMYJ010000001.1:23592261-23610468 GCA_030014305.1 Clarias laeviceps
GCACGGGGAGAACATGCAAACTCCATGCACACAGAGACGGGAATCGAGCCTGGCCGGGAATTGAACCCGGACCCTGGTGGTGCAAGGAGACAGTGCTAACCACTATACCACCGGCAAGTGCCGCCCAGCTATTTCACAGTTTTGAAAAAAATCCAAACTTTCATAGTTTTGGGTCCAAACTTTTTACTTGTAATATAGCAGAAGGCATTTATAAGCTTAAGATGACTTATGACTGTGTTTCTCTTTCATACTGATTTAATCATTCAAAGTATTGATAAATGTTTGTTAGGACATAAATATTAAAACCACATCAATCTGACCCATTTGCACTAGGATCAGTATGCCCAGATACTAGAGGCGGCCAAATACTTAAAATGTAATTGTAACAAACCCTGTTTGCTGGACTTAACTTGCAGTCTGAAGACAAAATAAAAGCATAATTATAAGCAATTCTTCAAGCAAAGTGTGGGGAACTGCAGGAAATATTTCATTTTAGAGACATCAGAGCAAAACCTGTTCGTGAATAATAATAAAAACCAGAAACAAGACAACTCCTTCTAAGGAACAATATGAAACTGTATCTCTCTCTATATATATTATCCATCTGTTTCACTATTAGCCATTTTTCCCCCTATTATTTTCTTCTCCATTTCCCCTCCTCCTGTTTCATCTTGAATCTAACCACACTGGGCATGTTATCAAATCTGCAGGTCACTATTCAAGCCTCAGCTTGACATCTCTCAGCCTCTTGTTTTTTGACTAAATGCATCACGTCATCCTTTTCTGACACCCCCCTGCCATTTTTCACGCTTTCCACAGCAATAACGTCCCCGATCCACCTCTCGAGCTCTCGCCCTTGCTCATCTTACACTGATGTCTAATTGTATTATAAGTGAGCCGGAAAGAGGGGCAGATGTCCATCGCAAGAGCAGATTTGGGAACAAACTGCCATCTATCTTGTCTATGCTTTTCACACACACACACACATACAGACACACAAACACACACATTATAGTGACAGGTGGGCACACACTTTAAGTTATTTCATTAAAAACGTACGCATAATTTTTTCCGACAACCACAGTAAAATGTGTGTGTGTATATTCTGTGCTCATAAACACACATGACTGAGCATGATGTCACTGGCATATTCTCGACAGACAGCTCTGCCAAACAATCTGCTGCCATGGAGTTGAGGAGTCGAGCCTCCATGGTGATTTGGGCTGGTGGATCTAACCTGCTGTGCTCCGCAGTTCTCACCTCTAATCTCAGAAGCAGTTAAAGCATCAGTTAAAAAAAAAAAAGAAAAAAAAAACTGTTCAGTGATCACCAATCTATCAGTAAATACTCAAAGCAAACATTACGCAACTGGCGAACAATATGTTCTCACATATGCAGCACGAGAAGCATTTTAATTCTATCAAACTAAAATCTCTCTGCATCAATTACCACAAGAAACTGGCTTTTGTAAAGCTGGAATAAACACTAATATCTATTCTGGACCTGCTAGGGGTTTCTAAGAACCGGATGAAGAAACTGGGGTGCAGACAAAATATGATCTCATGACATCTGCAACAGTAATATGAGAAAAATGAAGTAATAATCATTTAAAATAGCCTAACCTAAGAATAAAGTAGGACTTGTCAGTACTCTAAAAAAAAGCAAACGCTGGTAGTAGTCCAGAAAATACAGAAGGAAGGTTTTTTTTTTTAACTAGCAAGTCCCTACTGCCATTTATAGATATACAAGGCTAAGTCAAAAATCATTAACACTCTAGCTGTAGAATGGATTTGAATTAGTTTTTAGGAAAAACAAAAAAATATTTTTTTTACATAATCTTCTTGCTTTTCAATACACTTTGTATATCTACTGTATAAACAAGCTTACTTATTCCCTCATTAAAAATATTCCAGGCTGAGCTGCATTGCTCCGCTGTCTTCATTTCTTCATCAGAAGTGAATCTTTGTCCTCAAAGGGCTGATTTCATAGTTAGAGCCATAGCAAATGTTTTGCCACAGAATTCTCTGTCATTAGTCTATTTGACAGAAACATTTCATGTGTACACTCAATATTGTCATCAAATATTTTACATGTGCAGTGCACTCAAGGGTGTCAGAAGCCATAGACGTGGACAAGCGTCTGGTTCTTCCTTGATGGTTAACACTCGTGCGACCTTCAGTTGATTTTGCTATCCTTTTACGCACACTTCTTCCTCCAAAACACTTTCTCCATACTGTGCACAAAGTCTTCGATAAATAACAGCACGCTTCTCTTATTTCGTGCAAATCACAAAAGGAGCATCCATTTTTGCTTACACTGCAGTTAGAAATGAACCAATGCGCAGCAGTGACTGGGGAGACATGAACTTTTAATACCCAGAGTGCAGATAATTTTTGACTCACCTTTGTATAAAGACATCAATAATGGTTTCATTTTGACCTAGAGATCAGTTGGCTTGATGCTAACAAAAATCTTAATGTGAATTATTTTGTACTTTTGTACAAATTAATGCTGGAAATTCATTTACAGTTTAAATGGATTAAACCCAACCCAAGAGCTCCTTAAGGCGAATAAGCAGTCTTAAATCTTAAATGATCAAGTCAGTCACTTGACCACAATTCAACCTGCATATCATTTTTTGCACACTAAAAAGAAATATTGCTTAAGGATGATTCAGCTTTGGTTAACTGTATTAGTTTTCCAGAGGAGTTTTACTTGGAAACGTTTGAAAAGGGAGGAACATTTTTCAGTGCTAGATTAAAACTTGTGTACTAAGATTGTACACATAAGGAAGATTTTGTGGTTTGCAGGTACTTGCTCCAAATTAAGAAAAATAATGATGTAATTTTTATGTTGGGCAGAAATCAGATAGTTAGGTCCAAATTGTGAATTCTACAACAAAAAAAAACCTTTGGGCAAACATTTTGGAAGGTTGTCTTATTGAAAAAACTTATTGAAAAAACAGAAACATGAACAATATCAGTAAAAACAAAACATAACATAAAACTGTATCCAGCAAAAGTTTCTACATTAAGTCACTACTTTAAATTGTGTCTAGAGTTGAATGCATCTGTGTTAGGGTTACACGACTGACTGACCAACAGACAAAAAAAATAACCAAGACTTTTTTTGTGGATTGGGGCTTTGTTTATAGTCCATGGAAATCAGTTCTGCATAGCTTGTATGATAGTTATGCAATATAGATATACAAAATCAGCTCTATAAAAAGCGGCATGTTATATCCCCCAGGAAATGCCTTATATTTTCCCGGAAATGTAGTTGAAAAAAAGGACAGCCCTGGGAAAACCAGGACAGGTGGCAACCTTAGCCCATCTAGAGTGTTCTCCTCAGTGTTCTCAGAGAAGATTCCAAATCCATTTGAGCCTAACCCTAAACAGGATAAAGCACTTACTGAAGATGAATTGTGATCATCACGTTAAGGGACAGTTATGTCATTTATTATTATTTATTTTTATATTATATTACAGTTCATGTTTCCAGGTGAAAGATTCATCTGGAAGACCTAACCCAGTAGACACAGGGATGAGAGCAGGACATCTTCAAGACCATACAAACTAGAGACCTACTGGGAACATCTTCAAGGCCATACAAACTAGAGAACTATTTAGGACGTCTTCAAGACCGTACAAACTAGAAACCTAATGGGGACATCTTCAAGGCCATATTTAGGACGTCTTCAAGACCATACAACCTAGACACCTATAGGGGATGTCTTCAAGACTATAAAAACTAGAGACCTACTGGGGACATCTTCAAACCCATATAAACTAGAGACCTACTGGGGACATCTTCAAACCCATATAAACTGGAGACCTATTGAGGACGTCTTCAAGACCATGCAAACAAGAGACCTACTGGGGACATCTTCAGGACCATACATACTAGAGACCTATTGGTAATATCTTCAAGACCTTACTAGAGACATACTGGGGACGTCTTTAAGACCATACATACTAGAGACCTATTGGGAATATTTTCAACACCATGCATACTAGAGACCTATTGGGGACATCTCCATTAAAGCTCTAAAACTTTAACATCCTAGACATCTTCAGAAGTAAGTTCAAGCTTTAGTAAGTCCTACTAAAGTTGTCTTTAGAGCATCTTCACAGAGTAATTAGAAATATCTTACTTTCATGAGGACAATCCAAATCTGTTTAAAAGAGTCCTAAAGACACATTACGGATGACATGATGGCTTGTCTGCAGTTTTAGTCAGGTTGCACAATTTGGACCAATATCAGTAAAATATAGTTGAGATTTCTTTAAACCAGGTCTGTCCCAGGAACAAATAGAACAAACAGCAAGAAGAAGCTCGTAACTTTGTCTCTGACATCAGAAACAACACGTGAAGCTGTTCGGTTGCCATGGAGACGCCGTTCCCCGTCCGGCGCGGGACAGAGCCTGGCAGCCGCCATCGTCATCCACACCATCATCATCATCATCACGATCATCACTGTCCTCATTACTGACCTTGCGCTTTGTCTTTTATGTCTTATAAACTCGCCATGATGCTCGTGTCTCCTACCTGACGCAGCCGGTCCTCGTTTGCAGTTGGGGACGGAGTTTCTGCCTCGGGAGACGCCATCTGAGATCCGCTTCAGCCCGCGCAGCTCCCTGAGTTTATCCGCGCGGCAGGAACACACTATACACACGCCATCGGCTTTACACCGTGTCCCTGTCCCTGTGTCCTCCAAGTGGGACAGCGGAGGGAACAACAGCAAGCAGTGAACGCGGAGACGCAGTCATTCACCCTGCACTGAGAGGGACAGATATAGATGATCTCTCTCTCTCTCTCCCTCACTCCCTCTCTCTCTCACACACACTCTCACACACACTCTCACTCACTCAAAGTGCACAACCCAATCAAGTCATTATGAAAGATAATAGAATATGTAAATAAACAGAGCAACAAAATAAAAGTAATGCTATTATAATTTAAAAAGCTGTGTTTGTTAGTAGGTGTGTGTGTGTGTGTGTGTGTGTGTAATTTTTTGTTGTTGTTATAAAGGTGAGTGAGTATAAAGGTTAATAATAGTTTTAGATTTAGATGGAGCATAAGAGTTCATGCATTTGTAATAGCAGTACTAGTAGTAGAAGAGACACTGCTTTGTCAACATGGGCCAGCAGGGGCCCCGAACTTATTTAATTAAATGAGAATGGTAATGGAGAAGAGGATAAAGCGGTATAGAAGATGAGTGAGTGAGTGAGTGAGAGGGTAATGGAGAAGGCTGGGACAGTGACTTAGTCAGTCGCTTAGCCAGGAATGTGTGTGCATGGGGGTTTTATGTTCCCACGTGCTTGGAAGGTTTTCTCCAGATACACCAGTGTCCTCCCATAGTCCTAAGACATGCATGCAGGTTAGGCTAAATGTTGTTCCCAAATTGCAAGTAGTATGCGAATGACAATCTGGCATTGCTTTTAAAATAAAAAATCAAATTTAAGTGGTAATAGTAGCAATAGACAGTAGCAGTATGAATAACAGTATTCATTCATTCATTCATTTATTCATTCATTCATTTATTCATTCATTCATCCTCCATACCACTTATCCTGTATCCTGTAGTGTTGCAGATGCCTGGTTCCTACTGTACTGTACAAGTCTTTGGACTGTGGGAGGAAACCTGAGTACGCAGAGGAAACCCTTAAAGCACCGGGAGAACATGCAAACTCCATGCACACAGATCCCGAGGTGGCAGGTGCGAGATCACAGGGCTAACCAATACGCCACCATGCTCCCTCTCATTATATATAGACAATGAATCAGGCAACGGATATACATCCACCATTTCTGTGGCAGTTACTTACTGTACAAGGTTGGGTTGCCAGCTCAATGCCCAATTGTATCTGAGCACTTGGGGGGAAAAGGACCTTGCTCAAGAGTCCAAGAGTGCCAACCCGTTGCCGTCAGGGCTTGAACCAGGGACTTTCTGGTCCGCAGTCTAGACCAATAAGCCATCTCTGCCTCCATATAACATTAAAACCATCTGCCTAATATTGTGCAGGTCCTGCTTGTGCTTCAAAACAACTCAGTTGAGACACAGACTCGGCAGAAGGTGTGCTGTGATGTTTGGCACCAAGATGTCAAGATGTTTGAATGTTCAACTTTTAAAACACACTTATTTATGTATGCCTTGAAAACCTTTGTAAACATTTAATGTGAAGAGGGCATGGCACGATGGCTCAGAAGTGTGCACATCACCTCGCACCTGTAGGCATGGGGGTTTAAGTCTTGCCTTGGTCTGTGTGCATGGAGTTTCATGTTCTCCCTGTGATTTGTGGGTTTTGTTCAGGTACTCCAGTTCTGCCCATACAGACATGTTTTGTAGCCTGATTGGCGTTTCTAGATTGGGTGACAATCCCCCCTCCTCCCCCAGTCTGCACAAAATGTAAGGGGTATGGAAAATTAATTAATAGGGGAATTAACTAATAAATGTTCAATTCAATAATTATTTTTAGTAGAATGGGGGAAGGGTGATCAACATGCATACTGCTTACTTTACTGCTTTTTTTTTTAAACCTTTGAACATTTTTGCTCTGTTTGTGATACAGCTGCCTGATACGGCAGTACCATAAAATTTTCAAGTATCATAAAATATTTTTGCCACTAGTGTTAAGTCTTGCCACTCGCAGAGCTTTTTTTTTTTTTTTTTAGTAGGATACATGGTTTCTGTCGTCAACTGGGCTGTCTCTGCATGACATAATTCAACATGAACCATGATTCCTGAAGTGAGAAGCCACATTAAAGCCTGGAGTTGTTTTTCATGTAGGTTCGATTTTTCTGCTGTGTCAGTGCTCTGAAATGATATGGATCTTGAGAGCGTCTTTCTGACCATTTAAATCTTGCTTTCATAGACAGGAAGTCAATCTCAAACATCAAGTTCAATGCTATAAAGTAATGTTAGGCCCTGAGATTTACAGTAGTTAGTTTTTAGTTAGGTTAATTTAGGATTTGATATTCTGTGATAGATCACAGTGACTGTCATAGAACAACACTCACTGCCAGGAACACTCTTGCCTGGAGTAGAAGAATATGCATTTAGGCCACTACAGGCTCTATTTGATGCTTGTTTTTCAAGTTCAGGCCCCATTTAGAATTCTTGCTGATGCTGTTCGCCTTTCTAGCCTAGCCATGCATGTGAACAAAACAATGCCAAAATCCACTCTGAATGTCATCATGTCATATTACATTACTGTGTAAATCATTATAATCTATATCTTGCAAGTTGGATTCCATGTAATGGCAGTACCCTGGTAATAAACCCTGGCTAAAGTCATTACTGTTGTCGAGACATGATGTTGTCCTGCCATAATTCCACTCTCCTCTTCCAGTAATATATTTTTCTGCCTCTACTGTCATTTTATATTCAGTCACTCTCAGTTTAACAATGTGCAGATGTCATAGCGCATATTAATTTGCTCAGAACTAAAATGTTTGCTTCTGTTTTACCTGCTTGATCATATAATAGGAAAGCACTAAAAGTTTATATTGTAGATCAATTAAGATCAATCAAAAAGATTCTGAAAAATTTATTTATGCACTCAATACTGGGTTGAGGCTCCTTTAGCATGAATTACTGTATCAATCCAATACGGCATGGCGGCGATCATCCTGTGGCACTGCTAAGGCATTATTAAAGAAAAGATTGCTATAATAGCAGACTTCAGCTCGTCTGTATTGTTGGGTCAGTGTGTTGAATCTTTCTCGCGACAATAGCCCATAGATACTCTATGAGGTAGGCAGATGAGTTGGTTGGCCTATCAGCAAACCAGTTACTAGTAGTTTTGGTGGAGTCCTGCTGGAAAAGGACATTGACATCACCATAAAGGTTGTTGGCTGATCGAAACATGATATGCTCTAAAATATCCTGGTAGATGGCTATGTTGACTTTGGACTTGATAAAACACAGTCGACCAACTCCAACAGATGATATGGCACCCCAAATCATCACCATATGTTAAAATGTTACACTGGATTTCAAGCAACTTGGATTCTGTGTCTCTCCATTCTTTCTCCAAATTCTGGGACTTTGATTTCCAAATGAAAGACAAAATTTATTTGGCAATGAATTTAAATAATGGTCCAGTTCTTTTTCTCATTAGACCGAGTAAGACACTTCTGATATTGTCTCAGGTTCAGGAGTGGCTTGATACAACCAATACAAAAGTAGACCATTTTCTGTAGACGTCTGTATGCGTGGTGGCTCTTGAAGCACTGACTCCAGCCTCAATCCACTCCTTATGAAGCTCCCCGAAGAAATAGGATTGGCTTTGCTTGACAATTTCCTTACTTCCCGACTTCTGGACAACCGTCAAGTCAGTCAGCAGTGTTCCCAGTGTGTGTACTGAACTAAACAGAGAGATATATAATACTTATTCTGTATAAATAATAATTTAATCAAACTATATATTAAGTATTCTAATATTTTGAGATAGTGGATTCCTGATTTCCATCAGCTGTAAGCTGTAATCAAAATTAAAACTAGTTTTGTTTAGTGAACTAAAAGTAGTTTACTGTATTATTATTATTATTATTATTATTATTATTTCATAAGGCTGGAACTGCCCTATTATTATATTCTCATAGTTTAAACATATTTAACTGGTTACTTAGGAACAAACCCTAAAAACAGCCAAAAAACATGTTTTCCTATAAATAATAGGAATGAATGTGTACAATATGTCATTGGACAGTTCAGGACGAAAAGCTTGATAGCTTTAATAAACAGACTACAGTATACGTTCTAATATTGAGACTAGTGTTTGAATATTAAAAGTGAAATAAAAGACATAAAGACCTATTTTGGCCTGAACACAATTTCAGGGTATTTTAGCACATTTTTCCACAATTCAACCACTGTAACAGGTTTTTAAAGCCCACTACATATATGAAGTACTTACTCTTATTTTGCATATGAATGATACTATAAAACTAATTTGGTAATATGAAAAGCATATTTTTTTGCTTTGGGCTCTAAAAATCTTAGATTTGTTGGGCCTTTTCTGACATCACAGACACCATTTTAAGTGATGTACATGGGTGTGTACTGACAAACGTATAGTCTGAAATCAAATAGAAATATTCTGTATTTTTATTACTGAAATTTACTTTTTTTCATGCATATTCATATCCAATCCATATTCATTGCAAGCCTTTTAAATTTTTTCGTACATTCCATTGTAATTTTTTTAAAATCTATGAGCACATGTCTATGTGTGTGTGTACTGTGTTGTAACAGAAGACCAGCCAAAAGGCAGCTATTTTTACAGAATACTGGAGTGACTCAGGCCTACTTCCCCTGTCACTGGGCATTAATCTGAATTATCGTAAAAGCTGTCCCTGTCTGTGTGCGTGTGTGTGTGTGTGTGTGTGTGTGTCTTATTTACTCTTTTCCAAACAAGGATATACATACACAGAAAATTCATTAGACTCTATTAACCAAAACAATTGTTTCAATGGTGGTGATTAAAATCCAGTATGTAATATATCCAGACATTGCTCCCTCATTTGCTTCATTTGCTTCATTGATTTCAAATATTTCCTATAATGAGCTATATATTTCAAATTTATGACCAATATATTCAAATTAAGTTATATACATTAAACATTAAACCGCACATGTGTATCAATATTGACTATTTTAAATCTGTCATGCAACACTTGATCGGAGCTATGATTGGACTACCTGCTTCACGTCTGACATGCTGGACTTCCAGGAACTTCTTTAATGGCCCTTTCCTTTAAAGCATTCTGTTTTTTTCAGTGCACAACCTCATACTGCCCACCATATCATATGCACATTACAGGAACTTGGCTAGGAGTTATTGCCACATTCCCTGTACAGTTCTGTCCTTGCTCCAAGCCTTTTCCACATGTTTGGGCCATTAAAGGAGTTCCTAGGAAGCCAGCGTTTCAGACATTCTGATCATGGCTCCGGTGTACTGAGAAAACTTTCTTCTTTGATGGTATCCAAGCACTAGTGAAACACTGGGATAAGGGCATTAGAGTGTTAAGGGATTATATTGAGAAATAAAGCTGTGTTCTGAAATTCGGCACAAACAAAATCCCGGTTTGACTTGAATTCCCCATGTACTGTACATCCACTTCATACTTTTGTCATGTGTTCATTAAAGACACAGTATACAGTTGGGATTCTCACATGCACAGCTTAAGCGGTAACGTTCTTTAAATAGACTCCTTTAGTACTGCAGTGCATCACACATTCCTAATATAAAGGAGTGTATGTGTAGTTTGTAAAAATAGCCTCAAGGACTAAACAGTATGACCCTTTGCTTTATTGTTACATCTATTATCGACCTAATGGGATTCTAACAAGAAATATCTCTATTATATTTTAGATATAGTCTACTTTTTTTCCGCACTGTGTCTCATTAAGATACACTCTACTCATGTGACTTTTCTTTTTCTGTATCTGGTGCCCAGTTGGAGTTTATCTCCATCTCACAGGTGTGTAATTGTTCCATGAGCTGCGTGAATGGAAGAATGTGCTGGATGAATGCCACACGAGCAGACTGAGCTGTCAGTCAAAGGCCAGTCACCTTCAGCTCAGTTGGTACTTACTGACAGACGAGGGTCAGGACGAAACATAAATAGCTGAACTGCTGGCATTTACAGGGAAAATAAGCTAACTTTCTTTGCTAACACGTATTGCATAAGTAAAACATAAAATGTTTGCAAGCAGTTTTTCTATTTTTTTTTTTTTTAGAATATTCTAAGACAATAAAGTGAGTATTTTAAACGAATCATGATTTTTATGTATATTCTTTAATTTCAAGCTGTATAAACTTGAATGCTTATTGGATTTAAGTATATCAGGTGATGTGTCTGTATGTAATGATGAGGAGGGTGTGGACTAAGGAGATCAACACCCTTTATCAAGACATGCATAATTATTAGTCAGCTTCTTTTCCTCAGGCAAAATGGGCTGAAAAGAGATTTAACTGACACGGAAATGTCAAAAAAAATTTAAAGTCTTTTAGGGCGATGCAGCACAAAGATATTGGGTGTGGTTACAGAAACATCAAACATTTTGTTGCAAATAGTCAACAGGGTCAGAAGAAACATGTTGAGGGAAAAAAAGGACACAAATTAACTGCCAAAGACTTGACAAGCAGCAAACGTGAAGCTACTAAGAACTCATTATCCTCCAGTGCTGTCATATTCCAGAACTGCCAACCTACTGTACCTGGAGTGTCCAGAAGTACAAGGTGTTCAGTGCTCAGAGACATGGCCATGGTAAGGAAGGCTGAAACACAACCACCACGGAAGAAGACAGATACTGTAAGTTGAAACATCAAGACAGATTTGTCAAAGGTTGTGTGGACTGATGAGATGAGCGTGAATCTTGACGGAGCAGATGGATGGGCACGTGGCCGGATCAGTAATGATCAGACGCCAGCAAGGTGGAGATGGGGTACTGGTATGGGCTGGCATTATTAAAAATTAGCTAGTTGTACCTTTTCAAGTTGAATGTTGAAATCAAAACCTACTGCCATTTTATTAGAAGACACCTTCTTCAAACAGTGGTACAGAAAAAAATCTGCATCTTTCAAGAATACCATGATATTTATGCAGGACCATGCTCCATCGCATACATCGATGTACTCCACTGACTGTTATTGAAAAGAAGGGTGGCTATATTGGTCACAGATTTATTTATTATTATTATTTTTGTCAGTAATGTACATTTATAAAATTTGGGTTATTAATGAGTTTATTATCCTAACATTAACAGATGAAAATTTAAAAAATGAGATATTTTTTTAATTTAGTTGCCATATTCTACATACTAATAGTTGCCCAATAATTGTGCACATACAGATATTCTCCTAAGAAAAAGCCAAATCATCACTTTTACTTTGAATATTCAGGTTTGAGGTTTATTGGCCATGACTATAAAATATACAGTAAATTACATTTCTAAACCATTTTGCTAGAACAAATTTTTTTTATGCATTTAGCAATTTTATGAAAAAAATAGACTGCCCTAGCACCCAACTGTAATTATATTAGGTTAGTGTGTCCAGTACACAGGCATTTTTTATTTATTTATAAATTTTTTTTACTTAACTGCATCACCATGTCCACACCGTATTTTCCCACATTCAGTTAAATAGTAGATTAAATGAAAGAAATTGGAACAACTGTTTTACTGTGACAGGCTGCAAAATGCCTACAGATAATATGATAAAAAACATTGTTGTTTATGTAACATGCAGTATGGTGGTGTAGTTGTTAGCACTATAGCCTTGCACCACCATGATCAAGGGTTTGACGCCCGCCTTGGTTCTGTGTGCATAGAGTTTGCACGTTCTTCGCACACTAGGTCGGTTTCCTCCCACAGTCCAAAGACATGCAGAGTTGGCTACTTGGTGTTTCCAGATTGCCCGTAATGTGTGAGTGAGTATGGGAGTGTGTGTGCTTATGTGACCTGTGATGGACTGGCAGCCTATACAGCATGTGCTCCACCCCATGCCCAGAGTCACTTGGAATAGGCTCCAGACCTCATTTAACCCTGAACAGGATTAGCGAGATAGAGAAGTGACTGAGAACGTTTATGTAGCAACATCATTTCCTATCTTCTCTGTTCCAACCACTCAGCATCAGCATAGTGAAATAATCACCGGCCTGATCATCTGCACCTGTTTCTCACTGGTTCATGCCTTAGGTTACATGATTTTTCTTAAGGCTTGAATTATTCTTAGGTCAATGTGTGGCTTAACAGTCAACATTTGCTTGAAACTGGTCAGGTATAGAGACTAGACTAAAAATGAGAGCAAAAGTTATTCAGGAAGCCTGGAGACTAACGTTCTCTACGGTACATTACAAATACAAGTGAGCCTGGCTATTTAGAGGCAAAATATGAAAAAATGACGGTAGCTCAGGACTTTTGCACAGTAGTGTAGCTGCAGCACTACATGATTTTTTTTTTTTTTGTGTGGTTATAACAAAAAAAATACTTCTGTGGGTAAGATGAATTGTAGGTCACATTAGGAGAATTTTTTTTGATGAGTCTTAGTGTTATGATAAATTTCAACAAGTGACCTCACATCACCCCTGAAGAATGGAATGGAAGAGTTACTGGTTGAAGATGGTTTAAACAACCAACTATAAACTGCATTTTAATGGCTCTGTACATGTACTTTGCACAATGACAAAATCTAATATAATATAATATAAACATAGTCATATAGTTACTGTCTGTGTACATTAGCCAGAAACAGTTTATTCTTTTAATACTTAAATATGTCCAAGGCTACATTTTTGCAAAGATCAATATATCGCCATCTGTTGGCAGTGTGCACATTGTGCAGCTAACTAATTTAAAAGTGAGGTGATGTTAACTTTGGGACAGAACATTTATTTAGTGCAAAACAGACCAAAAAAAAAAAGTTTGCTAAAACTGATCTATTTAAGCTAAAAATCTCAGCCTATAAATCACTAATGAACTACCCAAAAAAATTAATCACTATAAAAAAAAAAAAACTACAAATAGTACATAAGGATTGTAATAAAACATGACAGCTTGGGGCATATAGTGCATATTTGTATTTGAACAGTTCATACAATTGAACATTTCATATTAAGGCCTTGCTTTTTTGTTATTGCATTATAAATAATGATCATTTTTATTTTTACACATACTGTATTGCCTGTAAGCTATTGCTTTTTTTTCTTGGGTCTTCTAGCTCTGAAAAATCTCTTAGCTACATATCTTACTAAGTTATAAATATAAAACAAAGATCAGCATGTGCTTGTCTACTTATATGTGTACATATCCACACAAGAAACGTTTCCATTGTTGTATTACTCTTCTTCTCTAAATAATAATATATTTAAATACATGTACTTTCATCTGAGTGTACAGTACAGGTCTAACAGATGCATAAACATTTGTTAAATAAGTCAACTGAATCAACATGGAAACCTAAAAATATGTGAGGTGCAAAAACAAAAACTCCATGTTTTAATTCAGGATGGGAAACAAACCTCATCTGGTCTATTTAACTGCATTAAGATGAACAGAAAATAAAGGACATAAGGACGTATATAACTGGAAATAATTACAATGATATCAGATTGGAATGAATCTCAACTTAATTCAAGGCCAGTTTTTATACAAATAAAACACTAAAAAAACTAATCTGAAAAAAACGAACACTGATCGATGTCGGCACGTCTACAGGTATTTGGGATTTGCGTGCAGTTTTAACATGGTTAGGTGTCTAACAACAGTGTTTAGATTTTTTTTTTTTTTCTTCATATGATGCCATTTTAACAGATAAATTATAGAATATGCACAAATTGATATAAATTTTGTCCATATTGTCTTCAGATTTAATTTAAATTCTGTCCATGTTCATTGCAAAAAAAAAAAAAAAAAAAGGTAAGTTTTTAGGACAAATATCATACACAGCTTTTGTAATGTTTATTTAGTGTGAGCATAAATATAACCCAAATCGAATGATCATTTTATTTAAACTAAAATAAAACAAAGAAAAAACATGTACGTCTTGCCACAGAATCCCCTCGAGCCATCAAGACAGATAGTGAGACTGGAATTTTAGATATAGATCGGCTTTATAGTGTGACAGGCAAACGAATGTTGTCCATTAAACAGTGTATGGACAATTAATATTCATATTTTGCCATGTAAAAACAAGGCGGACGGATCTGAGATATACAGCCCCTTCTTCCTTCATAATGCTCTTATATATCAACATGGCATCATATTCCTTTCTCATAAAAAAAAATGAAGTGATAAAACAGTAATATAAAATAATAAAAAAGGGCATTGACAGCATGGTATAAATATCACACAAACGTTTGCTGTGATGAGAACTTCAGTAAAACGAATTTGATTCCTGATTCAGTTTGTGTAACGTTGTTCAGATAGGAATGGTACTGTAGGATCTGCTCAGGATCATATTTATGCTCACTATAGGTCAATATTCATATAGATATGTCCAATATAGGTCTATAGAGCAGGTGAAAATATACCTCCGGCTTCAACCTGAATACTTGTGTCCAGCACATTGAGTTAATTAAGTGTGTATATGTGTGCACGTGTATGTGTGCACATGTGTGTGTGTGTGTGTGCGCATTTCCTAATACTGGGGTTTCCAGAACATGATCTGTTTATCTTCACCTCCCGTAATGACAGTGCTGCACTGCTCATTCATCCAAATGCAAGAAACAGGACCTGAAAACAAGACGAGTTTATGAAGCGACATACAGATTGGAACTTACAGTCATTTACATTACACACACAACTCCTGTCATTCTTGATTATTTTGTGCGTGTCTGTGTGTGTGTGTGTACCAGAGTGAGCAGGGATCCTGTGTGTGATCTTGCTAGTAAGAAGATCCCAGATGAGCAAGTCCCCTGATTGACCTCCAGACAATACAATACTGCCATCCCAACAGAAACACCTACACTCCCAAAAACATGAAAAGATATCCATCAAACAGACAGACAGACAGATACAGTAGATAGATAAATAGGTAGATAGACTGTAAAAACTCCCTTTATTTTTCTATATAAACCCCTGCTACACAAAGATAAAAAGATTTCCCAGTACGCCAGTAGAATTGCATGCGAGATTTGAACCCCCAACAGTGTTAACTGTCCTGCCACTTGCTAATTTAGTTAAAATAAATTAAACTTTATTTATATGGTGCTTTTAACAATGGACACGGTCACAGAGTACACTTTCTGCCGGAGGTGACGATAATAATTAAGCAATTATATGTGTGTGAAAGATGCTTTTCTGCTCACTGCAGCTGTAAGGAGTGGCTATGAGAGTTACTGTAGACTTCATGGTAGCTTCAAAGAGTCTGGCTATTTTCTCTGACCTCTTTTATTCTCAGGAATATTTGCATTAGTTTGTCACCCCATTTGGTGCATCCCTGAAGACTGCAATGTGAGATTAACAGTTTCTATAATACTTCACTAACCACGCCAGACACAAACAAATCACACTCCTCCTCATTCTCATGTTTGATATGAATAATAATATTAATAATAATTTTTATTTATATAGCACCTTTCAAGAGTTCAAGGACACTTTACAATGAATGTAAACCAAAAGAAATAATACGAATAGACATTGATGAACTGAAAAAAAAAAAAAAAAAAAGGAAATACAAAACAATGAACATTAACATTAACATGAATAAGCAGAGGGTTACTGGTGTTCCTATAAAAGAGGCTCAACCACACAACCCCAAAACCGGGATTTTTCTGCTAGTCTTGTTATTTTTTTCCATATTTCTTACCAATTTGTCCATATTGAACAAATGAATAAATATATTACTGCAAGGTATATCATGGGTAAAAAGTGGAGTTACCTCTGTTCTTCCTCTGCAGAAACTGTAGAGAGTACAGTGCCTGTCTGTACGTCTGTAACCTTCAAGTACATATCCTCACCCATGCTCAAAATGTTTCGACTGTCTGAACACACACACACACACACAATAAAAAAGACACAAATTTCATCATTAGTGTGCATGCAGGTTGTTTTATACTCAACATTTTATACACACGCATGCATACACAAGGACACACACCAGGACTAAAGGCTACTTGGTGGATCTTTCCAGAATGACAGGTGAGCTGATGCAGGAGGGAGAAGCTGGCGAGATCCCAAACACTGAGGGTCCCCTCTTTTGTGCCTGATGCCAATAGAGTTCCAGCAGGGCTTAGAGATATGGTGTTAACCTGAATTTAAAAAATACAAAAAAATTGTAAATGCAAAAAAAGCAAACATTAAGCAAAAATAAAAAAAACCCACAATGAAGAAACCTTAGTTTTGATAAACTACTGAAGGTGATCATGAAGATATGTGCTATATTAGCCTGTACAGATATTTGAATTAGATTCTTCTACCTACATAATTCCACCAGTTATAAGTAAACTACAGCATTATTAGCTGAGTGAAATGCTAAAGACTCACCCCGGCCTCGTGCTCCAACTCCGCCAGCAGCATAAACTGTGACCTCTTATTATTGGAAAAATCTGCAGCTACACACTTCCACACCTGTTGATTATTTTTAAACACATGTTCATAGGTTATTACAGAATGTTTGTGATGAATTATACAGCTATCATAAACTACACACAGTAGATACAGGCCTACTCATTCAAGAGTCTTTTCTTTATTTTCATTATTCTCTACAGCAGGCATCACTAAATGGTGGACCAAGTGACCGTTCCGATGCTTTTCTGATAAATGAGAATAATTACTGTACTGATCTGTCCACGAGAAGAGTCAGGCAAGGATTTTCCCTTTCAATCATGCATACACAGGTCTATGTAAGTACAATGAGATCTGGTAAATTCTGACCTTTACAGTAGAATCCCACGACGCCGTGTAAAGCTGGTCTTCTCTCCAGCAAACCTGACTAACAGCATCATCGTGACCCATGAGTGTGTCCTGTCTTCTGCCGTACGCTATTGAATAAAAGTACCTGGAGCCAAAGAAGGAAAAGTACATGGAGTCAGATATAAGAGAATAAAAAAAGGGGATGATTTACAAAAAACAAGTTTTAGATCAGCAAAGTCTGATAACCTGATTCATAACTTACACATTATTATCCCATGAAGAACAAACCACGGTTTTATCCTCAGGCAGTATCACGCAGGAGGACAATGCCTTAATGGACAGAGAAAAAAAAAAGAAGAAGAATTTTTGGTTTAGGGATGTTTACATGCAGATGACTTGTTAATGGAGTTAAGATGCGTCACAACATCAAAAATCAGAATGCTGTAAATCACAGGTGCCAAATCTTCTCCAGAAAGCACAGGTGTGTGTGTGTGTGTATAGCAGTTAGTTCTAACCATGTGACAGCCACATCTACAGCAGTAAACCTAATCAGTTGTTCTTGGCTTTCCAGAGATAATCAGGCGTGTCATCTGCTTGGTTGGAATGAAAAACTAAAGAGAGAGAGAGATAGAGAGATAGAGAGAGAGAGAGAGAGACAGACAGACAGACACACACAGAGACAGACACACAGACAGACAGACAGACAGACAGACAGAAAGACACACACACAGACAGACAGACACACACACAGACACACACACACAGACAGACAGACACACAGACAGACACACACACAGACAGACACACACACAGACAGACACACACACAGACAGACACACACA
>JAQMYJ010000001.1:23621112-23632044 GCA_030014305.1 Clarias laeviceps
CACACACACACACACACACACACACACATACAAAGGGTGTTCAACTCAAACTGGGACTTTTGTCTGTGCAGAATAACAGAACACAGTCAGGAGGGTAAAAACTGCCTTTATTTCTCTACATAATCCTCCACTACATTAATACACGTATCCTAGTGCTTGTATACCATCAAGCATCAAGGTAGAAAGCTTTCTCGTATGTTGATTGGTTGATTGGACTGCCTGCTTCATCACAAGTCCCTGTTTGACTTGAACGCCACTTGCATTTCATCAGCAGCAGCAGCATCATCATTATTATTATTAGCAGTAGTAGTAGTGTCATATATTATTAAATACACTGGTAGAATATAGTTGTAGAAATGAATCAAATTAATTTCCATTTCTGTTTCTCAGGCTTTACCTACATCGTCATTTCATGCTCTCAGCTGTCTGTGCACATGAACTGTATGGACTTTAATGGGTGTTGCTACATGCTAATCAGCTGTTCTATGGAAGCTCTAAAGACTTTGTTTGGTTTAAGCAAACCTTAACACACACCTTTATTAAAACATTGACAAATGAGGATCAATGTGTGTACAGCTGCAAGTTCCCTCTCTTTCTCTCTCTCTGTTTGTGTGTGCATGTGTGTGTAAGACATACCCAGTTGTGGGCTTGTGTAGTCGCTGAGGACCCAAGGAAACACAGGATACTGTGAGAGGTCATTAACACTGCGGTCTGCCAGGTTGTTCAGGTGCAGCAGGTACTGGTAGTTGGAGATGTGGCCTCTCTGCCACTGCAGCATGTAACTCTCTGCTGTGTGCTCCGCTACGTGGTTCTCTGTCTCAAACACACACATGCGCACACACACGCACACAAAATAAAATAAAATTAAATTAAATATTTAAACAAATTCTTATACTTGGGGCAGTCAATAATCCCTGATCACATGTGTGTGTTCAAATCTTTACATTTAATGTATCCTATTTATCGTGTAGCATTGTCACTACTTATAGCAGTAAGACAAATCATGCAATCTCATTTCTGAATGACAGCGATTCACTTGCGTGTATTTCCCTGCATATATACACATTCTGACGACCTGTTTCCGATTGACTCCTTTTAATGCTTTATGTGTCCTTCGATGTCTATACTGCAGGTGTGTCAAACACCTATGCGGTTTGACTCGGGGTGAGAGGTGTTAGGCACTGCAAGACACCACAAGCCACAGCAAGTGACCACACAAAAAATTAAACTTTACATTTTTCGCGCAGAAACCGCGTAGGTGAGATAGGGGTCTGCCACGATAAACGCAACAACTGAAGGAAATGTCAAGTTGATTGTGCATCTGGGTTATTTGTATCAGTATACTGTATGGTAAATGCCTCTCTCGCGCACGCACGCACGCACGTTTTTTTTTTCTTAAGTACAATCAATGTATTTTGTTGGAAGAATAAAAAACAAAGAGAGAGAGAATCGTGATCTCAATTCCCATGGAGAAAAATCTTGATTCACATTTTGTCAAGAATCGTGCAGCCCTATTCACACTGCGTTGTTCTTAAGTGCCGAATAAGGTTTGTTGTGTTGAAGCTTTTGGCAAATGTTCCCGCAGGTGGTTTCGCTTAAGAAAAATCTGCATATTGCAGATATGCAGTATGCAAGTCTTTTCAAGACACTTAGTAATGTTCCCAGACTGGCGATGGCATGTTGATGTGGATGTCGAATCATGTAATCTGCGTCATCACAGTAATTTAGGTTTATGTGATCATCCAGTTGAGAGAATCTGCAAAAATTAAGTGATTATCGGCTGATTTTGATCGGCGGCCGATCGATCGGAGCACCTGTAAGGTTTTTACACGGACACCTTGAGAGACACTGGGTAAATGTGTGCGAGTCTATGCAAATGTGTATAATATACCTAAAATAGTGCCAATGTAGTAGTAAAGTTCATCCCTGTCTTCAGTATTGTAGAACTTTAAGTAGATATCTGAACACAGATCATTCTCTGTACAAAACACCTCCAGCCCCTAAAAAAAAATAAAAATAAAAATAAAAAAAAAATAAAAAAACACACGCACACACACAGTACATATATTTATATAAACACAAAACACAGTACAGTCATGAACTAAATGTCCAGTCATACACTCACACACACACACACATACCAGCGGTCTCAGGCCATGTCTTCTTTTGTAGATGCGTCGGACGCTATGGAGCTCAATGTACACCACTGAATCCTGTCCACACGCGGACAAATTAAGCATAATCATTACCAGGTCATTAAAATCAGAGAGAGGAGGAAAAAAAATAAATTAAAAAAATAAAATAAAATAAACACAGCTCACTGCTGCTCCTAACTGCTTACTAACTCACAGGGTAACCATTAAGGGGCTGGAAGTACAGGTTGTCGTTCGTGATGCAGACATGGCCAGGGTTGGTCACTAGAGGGGTCACCATCTCAGCTTTACACTCCATATGTGGCTGCTCAGACACACTCCGAAAGCTACACACAAACACACAAAATTCATTATACAATACAGGCAACCTACTGTACAATGCTGTATTTTGACTACATATTGTATATAGTCAATAGTGCTGGGGGAAAAAAGTATTTGCCCTTTTGCTGATTAAAAAAAATAATAATAAATCAATATATAAATAAATAAATGCAAATAAATGGCCCATTTGTTAAAACTTAAATAATTGAGATAAAACATATTTTAACATGGAGTTTTTAAATGATTTTATTCATTAAGGGAAAAATCCCATTGAGATGTTGTGCCATGACCTTAAACAGGCTGTAGGAAAAGTGGTCTTTTACATAATAAAAGCTGCTTTCTTTTCTGTTTGTTTGTATTAGGATTTATTGCCATATCAGCTTCTCAGGCTATTTCATGGCAGATGCATAATAAATATTAAACTGATTTATTCGAACCAATATTATGTTATAATGTAAGGGATTTAAAGAGTTGTGGAAAGGGTAAATAATAATAATAATAATAAATAAATAAATAAATAAATAAATATTTCACATTCTAGCCTTGGCCAGAAGAACAAGACAAAAGGTTCTTCAAGGGCACTTTTGGTAAAAATTGTAAAAGTTTTTCTGGTTTTGTCTTGTAAAATATATTTTTTAAATCTTGTTCTGGTAGAAATTGTTTTCTTATGGTATTAAAACTTGGGAAGGTCAAAAGTATATGCTTTATGGTTAGAGTAGTTCTACAGCGCTGACATTTTGGAGCTTCTTCATCCTTTAATAAATATGCATAGGTTAAATTTGTATGGCCTATACGGCACCTTGTATATACACTATATATGACTTGGTCGTGTCTGGATTCGAAGGGGTGAAAGCATCTTTTTCCCACCACTGGGTTTATTTTGAAATATTTGTTGTTTTGGTACTGTTCCCATTCTGCTTGCCATTTATTTAATATATACTGATTTATCAATGGCTTAAGGTCAGAGGGTGGGATGTGACATTCTCTAATGGTCTCTGTAAGGGCTTGTTTTGCTGCCATGTCAGCTTTTTCGTTTCCCGTAATTCCACAATTTCCTGAATCCAGTAAAAGACAATATTGTGATGCTTTTTCTGTAGTTGGTTTGCCTTGATTAATACATCAATAATTATTGGGTGATTTGTTTTCATAGATTCAGATGTTTGTAGGCAGGATTTTGAGTCGGTAAACATCTACAGATTTGTAAATTTTTTTTGTACTGACTTAAAAATGAAGTCATAAAATAAACATGTATAACATAAGTTTGCACAAAAAACAATTCCACGGTAACGTTCGTGTCCCGAATGCTTACTACAGGGTCTTAAAAACTGAACTGTTCAGGAAATTGAACGTAAATAATGTTCAGGACTGATCTTTCGCAAAACATCAGAATAAACGAGTATGTCAAAACAAACTGGGAAGTTTGTTCACGCGCCGTTGGGGGCGGCGTAACACACTCGGTCTCTCTAGACCTCCGGCTGCAAGAGGTTACAGCATCACCCGGGAATCGAACCAGCGATCTCCGGATGATAGGACGAGCACTTTACCACTGCGCCACTCGGAGGCCTCAAACTGGGAATTTTTAAAAAGAAGCAGATTTCTTTTGTGAGTTTGTATTGCAACATTGCCACAACTATATGTCGAAGACAGGAGTCAAGATCGGCCATGCTCTCTGGGACGGAGCGATGGCTGTTCTAAAATCTGCTGCCAATTACTGCAACACTAGCCAAACTGTGGGTGTCTGAAAACTCACATTTATGGAAATGGGCAGTTCAAAAATACGCCTCTTGCTGGTCTCAGAAGACACATACATTATGTTTTACTATTCCTGGTTGGTAAGGGACAGTTAGCTAGAGAGTAGCTGAGAACCAGCAAGACTGAGCTCATTGAAATAAACAAACATTTCTTCAGTCTGTCTTTGTAAATATGTCTTTGTATCTTTACGCAAAGCTGACTAACCTGTTCTTATCAAAAGATGTTCTTGCCAACCTGGATTGCAAGTTCGCAGCAATCTAGAACAGTAACACATATGCACTTATTATTACTGAATATAAACATATACCTCCCAACAACCTCACTGTCAGGTCACTGAGTGACGACATATAAACTTGTGTGTAACTGTACAAACCATAGCTGTCTGGTCGCCCAGCTTGTCCAGACACGATGCTCTGTGTAACTGCAAAAAACGAAACAGATTAACACATGATACAGCAACCAGACTCAAGCCAACTCCATCAATAGTAAAGCTGTAGAAACTGCAAGACAAACCTGCAGTAATGTCTGGACGACATCTTCTGTTTTAGAGGGGATCTCCAGCTGGAATATGACACTTCTTTCTCCCTAGTAAGCAGATTTAAGCACCGATAAATAAGCAATAATTAGAAGAGAAAAATCAATCTTCTGTAACTCAGAGTCTCATCCAACACTGTCACCGTAATCACATCAGAAATGGAAGACATGGTCAGAAAATATATTAGATGGAAAAAAAAAATCCTAGCAGAAATTTAAAAAAAAAGGAGAGTGATTGAAGCAAGACTGAAAACACTGTAATTATGTAGCAGTAAAATCAAGACTTCTAAATTAACAGTGTTGTGAAAAAGTTTTTGCCTCCAACCTGCTTTTTTTTGTTGCAAATTCGGAACACTTAAATGATCATAACATTATTTTTTTATTTTACACAAAGATAACCCCGACTAAGTACAAAATGCAGTTTTTAAATGGTGATTTTATTTATTAAAGGAAAAACACTGTCCTAACCTACCTAGCCCTATGTGAAAAGGTAATTGCCCCAGCAAATCCATCTCTGAATGGATATTAAAAGAATAATAATTAAAAAAAATAAATCAGTATCAGGTTTTGGAGCGGCCTAATCAAAGTCTGAACTTAGTTCTGATTGTGATGCTGTGGCATGACCTTAAACAGGCCATTCATGCTCAAAAACCCTTCAATGTGGCTGGATTAAAACAATTCTTTAAAAGGAGATTGGGTCAAAATTCTTCCACGGCGATGTGAAAGTCTCATTGTCAGTTATCGCAAATGCTTGATTGCAGTTGTTGCCACCAAGAGTGGGACAACCAGTAGGGAGCAATTACTTTTTCACATAGGGCCAGGCAGGTTTGGACAACTTTTTTTAACCTTACTAAATGAAATCATTGTTTAAAAACTGCATTTTGTATTTACTCAGGTTATCTTTGTGTAATATTAAAATTATTGTGACAATTATTGTGCAAAAAAAAATTAAATACATAAAAATCAGGAAGGGGAAACTCCTTATTATGATTGTAGTTACATCCATTTTTTTTTCTACTAGCTCATAAGCCCAAAGCTTTCAAGATTACACCCAGAAAAGTGAAAGTAACAAAGTCCACAACTGAACCACCCTTTCCTTTTCTTTTTCCTATTCCACTAAGCAAATTTCATCCATTTTTGTTTTAATTGCTTGTACCACAGTGTAGCCATCTATAGCGAGGTGTCAAACATTTAAAAAGATTTGTATAAACCATACACTTTTCTCACCTGTACAATACAGAAATATCTTTGAACCTGGCAACATGACCAGTATCGCTTACCCTTTCATATTTGTATGGAGTAACAGCATTCTCCTCTTTAATATGAAAAATCTGACAAACCAACAACACACACAATTAGAACATTGAGCACACACTCACATTGTTTACACACACTCTCTGAAGCGCATACTCACCTGCTTGGTTTCCATAAGTATAGTTGCTGGCTTGGTTCTGCAGCAGAATGAGGAAATGAAAGAAGTGAGAAAAAAAGGTTAGAAACAGATGCAACTAAAAGACCAGAAGGATCCTGACTGTATCTGTGCATCACTTGTTTTTTTAACTGCAAAGTGCATTACTACAAATATCTCACTCTTTAAAAGGGTTGGACTCATCCTGGTCCACTGCTTCTATCCGCCTGCAGTCTTTTAATGGGATCTGTTTTTATAAAAAAAATTTAATAAAAAAAAAAAAAACATATAATAAATAATTCAGCATATTTCTTTTATGACTTCTAAATTGATATATGAATGTAAGAAAGTTTTAAACAGGAACGTACCTTTAAAATGGCTTCCTTCATCTCATCTGGCTCAAAAATTACTGATTTGGAGCAGATCTTTAGGGAGCCTCGAATATTTCTGTGACCAAATAAGGAAACAAACACAAACATCAACTGAAAACAAAAGGTTTTTAAATTTGTTGCTGTTATAAATTAGGGGTGTAACACAATGACAATATTTGTTAATGGTTCATAATTGATTTGGCTCGAAGTTTAACCACAAACCACCTCAAAGTTTAAAATTTTACTGCTACTTCATTCCTGAGCCAAAAAATACATGTTCTTTTTTTTTTGCATGAGTGCAAATTATCTATCATTTTCACTTGTTCAAAAGCTCTCTTCCAAGCGCACTTTGCACTCACATCGGTTGCCAAATCACACCAATAAAATCCTCCTATGCATTTACTTTTACAGTATTTGGAAGACGCCCTTATCCACAGCAACTTTATTTTTATCTCATTATACTGTACATCTGAGCAGTTGAGGGTCAAAGGCTTTGCTCAAGGGACAAACAGTGGCAAGTTGTTGGAGGTGGTGTTGGTGGGGTTTGAACCTAGGACCTTCTGATCTAAACTAAAACTGACTCTATAAACCCACCCACACTGATGAAAACCAGGCCAAATAATAACATCTGGACAAGAACTCATGCTGAAGTCCAATTATTTAAACATGTTGTTCCATTAAAAAATAAAACTAGTTGCTTATTATAGAGCTAATAGCAATAATTCCAATTATTTTTCTTCATTCACCACTGTTCAACGAAAGAAAGTCAGCACCTTTTTTCTATGAATAAGAAAGAAAATTAGAAAAAAATGCAATAAAAGTATTACATATTTTATTTTAAGATTTTCTTTTGAATATTGAACATCACAAATATTGTTTATATTTATACCAATGGACAAAAGTTCCTTGCTTTAAGTGTTCTTTAGGGACTAAGCAGGGACCATGATACAATCTGAACCATGAGTTTTGTGATCTGCTGCAGCTCTACTGTTGGTATACCAAATGTAGGTGTGCTTAAACAGTATCCCTCCCTCAGTGATAAGCATCAAAACCAGAAGCACAAAACAGACTGTTGTTCAAAAATGCACTAGTTCAAGAAACTTAGCAAACAATTCACTTCTACCACATGTGACGCCAGTGTGGGGATAGTTTACAGCACAATCTGTAGTATTATAAAGGAATTATGACGTTTTACCGCCTCAAATGCCTCCAAAGTTGAAAAAAAACACCAACTTGACAATGAGCATGTGTTGATCAATTGCGTTGCTTCTAATGCAATACGCGATTGTCCAGACTAATTTGTGCTTACATTGTTTTGAGGCTGGTGTAAGTGTGTGTGAATAGTGGATTTAAGACTAATTTACTTGCAGAGTTTTATGAAAAAGGCAGATAGGACACTTTTTTTCATTTTTATGTAACGCAATAAAAAATAATAAAAAAAAAAGTGTCCATGATGCGCCATTCAAAAGCTTGTGCACTCGTCACAGAATAAGTTTTATCTGAGGCTGATTTATCCTGTATACAGTGTCACAGGGGGACCTGGAGTTTATCCCAGGAGACTTAGGGCATGAGGCGGGGTCCACCCTGGATGGGTTGCCAATCCATCGCAAGAAAACTAATTACTGTGGGTGATTTGGAAACTCCAATCAGTTTACAAGGCATATCTTCTGGGAAACTAAAGAAAACCCACAACGTACAGGGAAGACGTTCAAAGGTCCATGCACACAGACTGCAAACAAGATTTGAACTCTGGAGATGTGAAGTGAACAATCCTATCTTCTGAACCACTTTGTCCACCAAAGCTTGTAGATTTCAGCACAATGAGGTTGTGGCTCAGTGTGTTAATGCTCTGAGTTACTGATCAGAAGGTTGTTGATTCGAGTCCAAGCTCCACCAGGTTGCCACTATTGAGCCTTTCAGCAAAGCCCTTAACCCTGTCTTTCTGCTCCAGGAGTGCTGTATAATGGCTGACCCTGTGCTCTGACCCCAGCCTACTAACAGGGAGCTGGGATATGCGAAAAATATTTACCGTGATTTAATAAACAATTACCGTGCAGTAATGCATATGTGATGAATAATGACTGAACTTAGATCTTATATTACAAGTCAAGTTTATATAAGGTAGTACACCATGTCAGAATTTGACCCTCTGATGTTTTTTTCCCCCAGATTGATACTGAGTTTTTCCTCAAATTAAATGGTATAAACTTTCCATACCAGGGGAAACATTTATATGAGTGTACGGGTGAACTTCTAGGCGAGCTCACCTGTTTGGGAGTGCATTCAACCTGTATGCAGTGTGCTGTTCAAAATAATATTCCTCCAGGTCGAGTAACAGCAGTGAAAACCTGAGAAACAGAGAACACACTTTTATTTTCACATCCTATCCGGCATCATTTCAGTGAAGCTTTGGTGTAATGCTGTAAATGCAAATAAAACTGAAATGAGAAACTTTCAACAAAAGAATCTTTCAGCTGAGATCAAGCAACAGTTCAAACGTGAGGATTAATAAGCAACAGTGCATGTGACTGCTTTTTTTCCAGGCAACTTCCGGCAACAACCTCACAACAATGACGCCTGTCATGCTAGACAGCACTTATCATGAGCTTATGATGTGAATTAACTACATAGAAAAGAGAGAGAGAGAGAGAGAGAGAGAGAAAGACAGAGAAACTAGCTGAATGCTGGAGACACTCTCGGCCTGGAGACATGTGAAGTATAGAGCTCGTGTTACTGTAATGAGTGTGTGGAGTACAAGTGTAGAGTGTGTGGAGTCAAATACCTCTCTTTACAGCGCTCCTTCTTCCTGATGAACGCCATTGTGCACCGATACACATGCAGGACTCTCTCTTACACACACACACCGACACAGATGCCGGAACTAGCTACAGCTCTATCTTGAGCATTCCAGCAGCTCTACGTAGGGACAACGTATTCGTCTTCGTCCTCTCTGTCTCTCTATTGCTTTCTCTCGCTGGTCTCTGATGCGCATGTATGTGTGGACAGGAGCCGAACTAAAAATGAGTCGATACTCCGATTCAATGAATCATCAGCAGTGAGTCGACTCCAAAACTTTCGAATGAATACGTCACTATGAAATTATGTTTCACATACACGTTTGTATTCATTTTTATTATGCAAAATTATAACATGCAGCGAATCTATAATGTAAATTATTTTCGATTCTCGTACATTCAAAACGAAACGGGATTGTTATGTAACGTTATGAGTAAAAAGGTCAAGTAGTCCCACACTCCCTAAACATTCTTTGTGTATTTTTTTGTCATCGACAATCCAGACAATACGTGGAATTAAATTCCAAATCGACTCTTTCGACCACTGCTACATTCTAAATCAGATTCCGAATCGACACTTTCAGCTCCACTACACTTTGAATCAGACTCGACTGATCGAATCGACTCCCAAGTCTCAGCAATCGAACATCCTCTCCTGCAAGCACAAACACTCATGAACACATGAGATCAAGACACTCGGCTTGTCAAGGTCTCCTACTGTTCGTGTTTTCCATTCCACTCGATTTACAGAGGAAATACATTTCTTTACCATTAGTTTTTACCAAGTTTTCCAGCGTTTAAAATTAACCGCGTGCTAAAACAGATAACAGCCCTTGGGTTTTTTTTTTCTTTTTTTTGCAACATCACATGACTCAGTGAGTGAAATTCCACTGATTGGTTGTTGGGAGAACGGATCACCAATTAGAACCGAGCCCCGCCCTCCTGTGTCACAGACTAGTTAAGACCATAACAGGCACGAAAATAGGCTTTATTTGTGATTGAAGTCATTGTGATCGTAGGTTTTAATACATTTACAATTACTTGTGTTTAAAAATTAGTTATAAGGTTGTGACTGTAGAAAAAGACTTGGGTGTGAAGCTGGCGCTGGAAGATAAACAACACAGTAAGACATAGGAAGAGATCAGATTAATGACGGAGTAACAGCATGAAGTTAATCTGGGTCTGGTTTTTCTCACTCTCCTTCCAAAACATTTTCTGTGCTGTTCTTTCAGAAGGACACAAAACAAACGACAGTCCTATAATAGGTAAGGAGCCAACATTCCATTCACAAAACAAACTTTGAGGCAGTTTACTGTGGCTCTGCTCTCTTTCTTTTTAGACCTTGCTTTTGTGATTGAGTGTTTGAGTTCAGGGGTCCGTTCTTCGTACGTCGCTTGACACATCCGAAATGAATTGACACATCTAAGATCAGATCATCGTGCTAAATACGATCTGGCTAAGTTGGTTCTTCGAGGACACCTGTTGTTGTTGATTAGTATGGCTGGATTGAGTTGTCTACAATAGGATTATTGCGCGTTCGTGCGTTGGTTTAAAAGGCGATATGCATCGACAGTAGAAACACTGATCACAACCCCTTT
>JAQMYJ010000001.1:23632144-23651227 GCA_030014305.1 Clarias laeviceps
AGGTTCAAGCTTACGGATATGTTGCTATGACAGCAAATGCGAGAAGCGCATCGAAGAACGAAACAATCCAAGATCAGTACAAATCCACAACAATCAAATCCAGACGTACGAGGAACGGGCCCCTGGTGTTGTGTCTGTAATTCTGCAGGACTAACTGTTTGTGTGTTGTTTATCCTCTGAAGGTGTCCTAGCGCAGGAGGTGTATTCTCCTACACCAGGGAAGAACACCTACATCGCAGCTTCCTATGTCAAATATCTGGAGTCTGCTGGTGCTCGAGTGGTGCCTGTGATGTAAGCTCGGTGCCGATTCGATTAAAATTGCGATTATATAAGTATCACGACTTTATAAATATCCCGATTTGATATTAAATTTCACAGTGTTTGTTACAATTTAACCTTTAAAAAAAGTTTACTAAGTAATTCAATGCAGCAGCGCGTTCCTTATAACATTAGTTTTCATACTTGAAAACCAAATGCCAAATACGCAAGGATGCTTTTAAAAATATTTATACATAAAATTTTATAAAGAGCAATAAAATAAATTCAGTAAGTATTTGGTTCAAAGGTCTTAGATTGAAAATAATCAATAATGTTCTATACAGATTTTTGAAATTTTATAAGTAAAGCAGCTGGGAGATTTTACTGAGCATGCTGGAGAATATTTCAGAGCTTCTCAGGTAACTTTGTCTCACTTGCTTCTTCCTATTTTCATGCAAACCCCAGGAGCCTAGATTATGCAGACATGATAAAGATTTATAACACAATTTGTACTAAAGATATGGTGCACAGTACGGTATATCTGACTGAATTACTGATAAACAGTGTTTTAAAATATTTCACAATTGTAGTTGATTCTGTGGATAACATGAATATGCAAGGCTAGTTGACTAATATGGACAAGATTTGATTGAATTAAACAAATGGCGGTTGGCATTCTTCGTCTCTTTCATTACTTTGGTAGCTTAGCATGCTAGTCTGCTAGCTACATTTGCTACTCTGCAAGTAGTCTACACAGTTAAACATGGGCATACTGCAAGCCTACAAAATAGAATAAGGGTAAAGGACACGCCCGAAACATAATTATAAACAGTCATATATATTTAAAGACATTGTTATTGCCATGAAACGCAAAATAATTGCATAAGAGTGTTCTAGTTAGCAAGATCACTTCTAATCTTATCTTGACAATGCACCTATTTGCATTACTGAGCATTAACAAGTTTAGAATTTGAACGGGTTCGGGGTCGGTGGTTTGCCACACCCCATAACACCCAGCCACTGCATGCAGTGCCAGTCCCAAGCCCGGATTAAATGGAAGGATTGTGTCAGGAAGTGCATCCAGTGTGAAATCTGTGTCAAAGTTGTGTGCAGATCAGATGGATCTAACAAGTTTAGAATTTAGTTTTCATGAAACGAATTAGTATTACCTACGGAAAACTAATCAATGGATCTGATACACAAAAAAATTCTTAATTACAGTAACTGAGTATTTGTAACTTGCCACATCTAATGACCTTTTGTCACGTAACTAAAAAGAGTAAATACAAGCTGATGTGTATTTACAGCTGTAGAAACTGTAGCATGCATATTAGAGCTGTGATTCGAAGATAGATGGTGAGTTCAATCTGATTTGATTTTATGGCATTCCCATTCTCGGTTAAATCCAATAGAACTGATGTTTATTGTCTCATTTGTTGTCTTATCAGCTATATTTCTTTCGTGTTTTAGAATAGCAAACGCTGCTAAACGCATCTTAAATGCATTGATGTACAGTTTAACTTGTGTAATAGTAACAACTGTGATTTTTTTATTTTTAAAGAATTCCTTGATTTTAGCAACAATTCTTGTTTTATTCAAAGGGGTAGTACAAAAATTGTTGTTGCTGCATGACTCACGATAAAAATAAAAAAAATACAGTATATATATTTTTGGCACAAAATTTCTGTGACGGAGCTCTAGGGAGTGTTATCGGAGGCCATTTGTACTTGAAGCCATTAATCTATATAATGAGTTTCTGCAAGGTAGTTTTGACCTTCTTGTCCCTGATGAGTAATGAAATAACTGTACCTTTTATCTTAGGGTGTTTGAAAACAGTGTGCACAATATTACACTAAAACTCTCACAATCATCCACAATGTCCTTTCACGATCATGCACATTGGATAATTTCTGTGTGGCCTTCTTTAAAATGTTTACACCATTTAAATGTTTTACGGAAGTTAAGAGTCTCGTCACTATACTGTGCTTCCGAAAATGCTTATCGCTTTTACACCTTAATTCATGGTTTTACTTGAATGCCCCTTGTAGAAAGACTCCTAGTTTATATTAGATTTATTTTTGTCATGATATGAAAATAGTTTGTGTTTGTTTCTTTCTTCTGTAATTACTCTTTCCTGTTTACTGCCTAATATCAGTGTTGTGGTATTGTGGAATACTGCAGATTCAGAAAATGAAGGAAATCCATCATATCTTATTTATAAAAAAACATCTGGGATACATAATGTTATCTTTATCCATGCAGGATTAATAGGACTGAAGAGGAATACACCAAACTCTTCAGATCTATAAATGGGTGAGTGACTGAACTCCAGGAATAATGCTTTAATTATTATTCGTACAGTTACTCATTTCTTTTCTCATAGAATCCTTTTTCCTGGTGGCGGCGCAAGCATTTTATCATCTGGTTATGCCAAAACAGCAGGCATATTCTACAAGCTTGCACTGGAGGTAAGATTGTCCACATCTGTACAACTTGTTCATGTGATTCACATCTGATCTGGAGCATGATAGTGTAGATTAGTGTGATGGTGTCTCAGAACAGTTCGAGAGAGTGTACTTTCTTAGTGTGAGGATGTAAACTAGAGTCAAGGGCCAAAACCATCTGATTACCAAAAAACTTTCCCTGAATAATTTGCTAGGCAATAATTTGTCAGAATTAAATGTTTGATATTGGTGTGTTGACAGGACAACTCAAAGGGAGATTATTTTCCTGTGTGGGGGACCTGCTTGGGCTTTGAGCAGCTCACACTACTGACTAGTGGAAAGTTACTGCTGTCCCATACTAATACCAGTGGTGTTGCTCTACCACTCATTTTCACCAAAGGTGAGTTATTGAAATTAAATAAAGTCATGTTCCAACTTTCATGTTTTTATTCTTAAGAATCATCTATAATTTGCTATGGTCAGGCCAAAGTCAAATCTGATTACTTAAACCATAGCTCCGTGATGGTACTTGTGGATGGTTCTGGTTTTAATAAGCAAACTTAATCATAAACTAGACAAAAACTACGGAAAAAGTATTATATTTACCAGTGATACCTTCCCGGTAGCTCTGACAGATATTTTTTGAGCATGTTACCCATAGCCCATGCCGGGAATCTACAGATTACTACTACAGATCTTACCTTATGACTTCCCACAGTAATCACAATACATTTAAGTAAGAATTGGCCTTAAAGCTGGATGGTTTTGGTGTTATTTACAGTTGAAGGAGTCCCTGGTGGCTAAAGGTTATTTCAAATCTGGTTTACCATCAGAATGTCCAACCTACACCAAAATGTGAGGCACCACCTTCACATTAACACCGCAAAACAGTATGTCTGGTCCGACCCCACAGAAAAGCCAATGTAGAACAAATCGCTGAAAAATGTTAAAACTGGCCACGATAGAAAGTTACCAGAACACCCAGTGCATCACATATTGCTGTATATGGGGCTTAGCAGGACTCCAAATTCCCCATATCTACAGTACAGTAAATCCAACTGAGCATCCATGGGATGGGCTAGACAAAATGGTCTGATCTGTGTAAGCCCTACCCTGCAAACTTGCAGTGATTAAAGGACCAGCTGCTAACATCCTAGTGCCAGATACCACGGCACATCCCAGAGGTCATGTGGAGAGGGACTATCTGACCATTTTGATTCATACACATTCAAATTCCATACAAACTTAAATAATTCTTTTGATTGTGTAAAGCTGCTTTGGGACAATGCCAATTGTTAAAAGCGCTATACAAATAAAATTGAATTGAATTGGAGTCATGCCCCGTAGTGTCAGAGCTGCTTTGGTGGCACAAGGGGAGCCCACACAATACTGGACTTAAAGTTTTACGGTATTAATTATGTGGCTGATCGGTTTATATTGTTGATTATCCTTTCCTCTGTTTTGGCTTTTGAAGTACTGCTTATAGCTGAAAATCCAAAGGATCCAATGAAAAAGTGATAGATCTAAGACGTTTCAGGTACATTATCTGTTGGCGTGTTAAGTCATAGCATTGGCATGAAAAAACTAAAGCAGACTGATCTTAAACTGCGAGGCATCACATGGTTTAGCAGTCAGTACTGCCCAGGGTAAGTAATAATTAGCTAAAAATAGGAGCGTACAGAGTACAAGTGTAAAAACTCTAAGCTGGTAACTGCTTTATGAGAGCTGCTGTATACGACAGAACTGTAAAGGTTTTAAATCAGGTTGGCAGAAGGTGACTGGTCAGCAGTTTCAATGTTTAATGTTTATTAATGTGTTCTTGTTTCCATAGTAACAAATCATTTACAGGGCCTTGTAAAGTATGGTGAATGTTCCATATGATCTAAGGCTAATAATGTAAAAAAAATAATAATAAATGAACAACAAAACAATTGTTGATATGGTAAAGTTATCTGTAAGGAGATTAACATTTCATTTAACATTTATGGAGGTGTAACTCTCTGCCACTGTGAGACATGGAGGACTTTAATATGGAGGACTTTGCACTTTCTGGTAACTTGTCTTTCTGGTAACGTAATTAAAGAGAGAGGAACATCATTTAAAAATGTTTGAAAATAAGCGCGTAATAGTCGTTAAAAAAATAGATATAACTGTAATGGTTGACAAGCTGCCATGGTCGAGGAGGAAAACACAGGGGGGTGCTGTTAAGGACACAGTCAAGTTCAGCGTGTTTATTTTTCACATTGTTGTTTTCTGCTCTGGAATTTAGAATCTAAGGATAGCCGATTGTTCAAGGACTTCCCAGAGGACCTGATGACATCACTGGCAAATGAACCACTCACAGAGAACTCTCATCAGTGGAGCATCAGTACTGAGGTATTACACACCTTGTGCAAATGTACTGTAGCTATATTTAGCGGAGTAAAATACTGTGGTATGGAATACTGGTGTCTTAAAGAATAACGCTACCAAAAACAGTGCAAGTTACTACAGTGTTTGTTTACACCTGGGACAGACATTCACCGCAAATGAGAAGTTGAAACAGTTTTACCAGATTCTGAGTACAAACACAGACGGACAAACAGAGTTCGTGTCCACAATGGAGGGTAAGGATATGTGGGAATTGTCTATTCAACTAATGAGATTTATTTCATTATTGATTTGATAAAGAATCGCTTTTCTCCATTTGCACAGCATACGATTTTCCAATTTATGGAACCCAGTGGCATCCAGAGAAAAATGCATTCGAATGGACTCATGCGTACATCCCCCACTCCATCAGTGCTGTCAAAACCACTTTCTATATGGCCCAATTTTTTGTCAATGAAGGTATGAAAAGATTTAAAGATCTATAGTAAAGATGTATTCGGCGTATATTTTACCTCACAAAATCACAATAAATGTAGAATTATTTGTTTAAACAATGATTAAAATGTTTATTTAGTGAAAACATTTTGTATAACTTGACAAATCCTTCCAAAATAAGTGCATTAAAACTTGGAAGGCTTTTTACGAGGCACATTCAATTCAAACTGGGACTACTGATGAAATTTGTTATTAACCGTACGTCTGTGAATGATGGTCCCAGCCGAGGTAGAGACCACTGCAGTCAGTCCTGTGACACTGAGTGGAACGCCTGATCCTGGATAACTTGTTGCCATCTTGTGGAAGTGATTCATCTGCCTGTGGGAAATGTACACACAATCATTCACAAACACCCGATCACAACTCATCTGGGAGTTATTGTCACATCCTCATACAATCCTGACCTCACTCCAAGCCTTTTCCACATGTTTGGGCCATTTAAGGAGTTCCTGGGAGGCCAGCGTTTCAGACATGAAACAGGCGGTCCAATCATTGCTATGGCGTACGGAGAAAACTTTTTACCTTGATGGTATTCAAGCACTAATGCTAGGATAAGTGCATTAGTGTAGCAGCGGATTATATAGAGAAAGTTGTCCATGACTTTGGTCGTGTGAAATTTACTTGCATACTTGCAAGCGCGTAAAAAAAAAAAAAAAGTACAACGGCATCTTTTGCAATAAAGTAAAATTTTTGCATGTTGCCGTCCGTCACACGCACGCAATGAAGATGAGAGAAATTTCAATTACACACTCATAAGCGCGTATTAAAGTACTGTACAGCGCCATCTGTTGAATTTTGAGATGAAAAATTTTTTCAAGGTGTGTGTGTTTTTTTTTTTTTTTTTATGATAAGGGCGCGTTTAAGCTCGGGGAAAATACACCTGTGAAAACCCCATTAAAATTCGTTCAGTAGTTTTTACAAGATGTGTTTACAGACAGACAAAAATTCCAGAAAATTATTTATTATTTATTAATTATGTGGCTGATTGGTTTATATTGTTGATTATCCTTTCCTCTGTTTTGGCTTTTGAAGTACTGCTTATAGCTGAAAATCCAAAGGATCCGATGAAAAAGTGATAGATCTAAGACGTTTCAGGTACATTATCTGTTGGCGTGTTGTTAAGTCATAGCATTGGCATGAAAAGACTAAAGCAGACTGATCTTAAACTGCGAGGCATCACATGGTTTAGCAGTCAGTACTGCCCAGGGTAAGTAATAATTAGCTAAAAATAGGAGCGTACAGAGTACAAGTGTAAAAACTCTAAGCTGGTAACTGCTTTATGAGAGCTGCTGTATACGACAGAACTGTAAAGGTTTTAAATCAGGTTGGCAGAAGAAATTATCTAGATGTGTTCTATTACTCATCTTGCTCCCGCCTCCAAATTATTTTTGCGCAAATATCTAACATGTAGACATGCCAACTTTAGACTTGTATTACATGTGTAGATAAAGGTAGTTTTTACTGACCATATTCTGCACAATCAAAAGTCCTGGTTTGACTTGAACGCCCCTTGTAATTTCAGAAAGGCAATTTAGTCACGTAATTAGGGATCATCATAATATTTTAAGAAGAAACACAGCTGATGCATAGTTAGGGAAAAAAAGAAAGATGCAAGCAAACAGTAACTGATTCTAAAAATTATAATCGAAGTGGCAACAAAGACTTTTTAAACAAAATAGAGTTCACATATAGGACAGCTATCTGAAAGATGATATTAATTTATTCAACTTTACCATCCCATAAAATATTGTTGTATTTCACCTACAGTATGCGCAAAAAACTAAATTTAATAATATAAGCCGAATACATTTGTTAAAATGATCGCATGGTTAATTGGGTATTCTCAATTGTGTAAACCTTACATAATAAAACTTGCAGTAAGATGTTTTCTATCCCTTCCCTGTTTTGCAGCAAGAAAAAGTTTTCACAAATTTCCCAGTCAAAAAGAGGAGCAGAAGGCGTTAATCTATAACTACCAGCCCACTTACACTGGAACATTGTCTCCATTTGAACAAGTCTATTATTTTGATTAGGTTTTTAGTTTACGTTTAGTTCTGTTTTAATTGTGACAATCTTTGTACTCACAGCATCTTAAGCACTGGATTAAAAAAAATAATAAAGTTGCCATGCTGGTGTTGGCTTTATTTCTTTTGAATTTGTTTATAACTGAAAATGTTGTTTATCATTGGTGTTATTGCAACTATTCTGCTTCCATGTTTGTTTTTTAAAAAAAATGTCATTTGTAGGCTTGACCTAAACTGAACACTGATTTGACGCATGTTTCCGTGTTCAAAGCATTTAATCAGAATTTTTTATGCACAAAGTGGTTCTGCTTGCTGTGAACTGTTTAATCTGTTGGAAATATAACAAGTATTTTTCTCCAAATTTTAGTTTAGGCTTCCCTTTTTTTTATAAATATAAATGCCACCTTCTGCACTATAAATGGCTACAAGTATTCAGTTTAATTTGGTTAGATGCTTTATGTATAGACCATGGAGACAATTAATGCTGCCACCTCCACCAGAGACCCAGTGAGTGAAAGATAGGTGGGAGAGGGTAGCTGTCTCAGAGTTTACAGATCAGTAATGGAAGCTAAATTTGTCTCCTAGAACATTAAGTCACTTAATGTTACCCCCACATGGGGCAAATATGCACAGAAATAATATATTAAGAGAGAAACGTTCAGATCAAATGTTCACATGACTAATATTTATCCATTGAACAGATTACCATAGATTTACACTCATAAAATTATGTTCCAGTACGGCCAGATTGGTCCGACTGAGGTGTTTACATGATGCATTTTTGTACCCACTGGCCTATTAATCCACTTATTAGTGGAATATTCAATATACTGCATTATCTGCTTAGGTCCATTTAAATGCACATACTGATTCTGTGACAATAAAACACTGGCTTTGGCATCTAACCTTAGTCTTGGTTTCAGCCATCAAAAGTTTTAAATCACGTTAAATCCACTGTTTCACAGCACATCAGATGCAGGCAACTACGAGTAAAATACATCAAATAAAACATTTCATCGTGATTCAAATTACATTTGTGATTTATTTAATAAAAAAATAATGCTTGTTTAGGCTTTACATTGCATGAGTAATGAATTCTTACACACTTGACCAAGTGTATGTATAAGGCACAGGTTTTTAAGGTGTCTAGTAACAGCTTTACACCTTCATACACGAAAACATTTTATACATGTAGTGCAAAGTCACATCATTTCTGTATCATTATGAAATACTTTTGACCTATTGAATGATGTTTTCTAATATAGCTAATACACTCGACATCCTTTTCATTAGGAGCAACTGTACATTCATACAAAAGCTATTTAATCAGCCGGTCATGTGACAGCAGCAGCAGCATAATTCATAAAAGCATGTAGATAGAGATGAAGAGCTTTAGTTTAAAATTTGATCTCTTTGACTTTAACCATGGTGTAGTTGGCTGATTTAAGTATTTCAGAAACAGCATCTAGTGTTTACACAGAGTGTGGGGCGAAAAAAAAAAACACCACCACCATATGTTCAAAAAGTCTGCAGGCTAAACTCTTGCTAAAGAGAAAGATCAGATGAGAATACCCTGGAAGTATGAAGTAACTCACTCTTTACAACAATGATGAGCATGCAATGGCATTCAAGCACTCTCATCAATCACCACACTAGCTAGTCATGGGTGTCTGAGAGCTCATGCATGCGGAATCACTCGAGCAAGTACACTGAAAAGATACGGTTGGCTGGCATCACATGTTTCAGAGGAAACTTCAATGAATAGGAATTGGCTATGACTAAATTAAAGGAGAAAATGGGAAAAATCAGGAGGGGAAAATAGGATAATTATAGCCTTATCATCATCGTGGCAGCTCGACCCAGTCTGAAAATTTTCTTATGACCTCTAGTGTCAACAAAGTGTTTCCACCCACACATCTGTTGCTCACTTGGTGATTTTTGTATTTTGCAACGTTCTGTATAAACTCTAGAGACTATTGTGTGCGAAAAACTCCTTAAGACGTCACCAGTCCCTGAAATACTCAAACCGTGCCACAGAGAGAATCATGCAATCTCCTCATTCTGATGCTAAATGTGAACATTTCTGCATCTGCATGAGTTTAATGCACTGCACCGACCCGACTAGATAACTGCATGAATGTGTAGCGGTACCTAATAAATTGGACGATGAGTATATATTCAAGTAAATTAACGGTAATATGCAGTGTTTGCACCTTCAGTGGTCTACATTCTATGTCCTACTGCATACTGTACCTCACTTCTGTTCCCACAATGATCCCATTTATTCAGAGCTACACTACGTCTCTCAATAATACATCACATCTGGAAATCATCATTCGTGGAATTTGACGCATTGGCTGTGAATATCCCAAAAGTTGCTAAACATGAAACAGCAGCGATCTATCCACCTTTTCTTCCTCTTGACTCAAACCCATGACACCAGAAGGACAACATCCATTAACCATTACCTTCATACCATTACATAATTCACAATTAAATTAGTCTATTAAAACACAGCATATATGCATGTTGCAGTTTGTTCAGTACCAGAGATCAGGCTTGGCTTGTGGCTGAAATTGGCTGAGATGTCACAGCGAGTCTTTGCGGGTGATTTTACAGCTTCATATGGGGGACAGAGTCTGCCTCTGTGACTGGTTGAGTTCTGGATGCCAGACGTCTATAATGAAGATGAGCCTGTAGCTGTCTGCATCCTGCCACACTTCGTGCTCGAACGAATCATCAAATATCAACACCTTTCCCTCTTCCCACTCTCTGCAAGATACATGGCACAGGTTTGTCAGTGAATGTTGGAAAAAGAACAGAATACAGAGGTGACCAAATGTATTAAGACAACAAATGACATGTACTGTGTTATAGTTCTAGTAGTCTTGTGAGGTCACGAATTAGTTCTCAATTCTGGCTGGTTTAGTTAATGGGTTAAATGAGTTTGAGACCGGGCTGTCCACCTTTGCACAAAAATGGCTAAAACTATGGAGCTTTTGTACCAAATCTTCAGGAAACAATCAAACAGGTGGTGGTATCAGCACGTCTTTTCAACTTTATGCACTGCCGGATCCAGCAGGTTTTCAGGAATAAAAGGACGTCATACTGAATATTCATTGCTGTATAGTAATTTAATTTCATAAAATAGCAAGTTCTTATTAACTCGATTTAAAAAATAGAGAATATCATTAAAATATTTAATTTCACTTCTTCTGAATACTTTTGGTCACCACTGTACACTGGTCATTTATTCTTATGCAACTCCAGCAGTCCACACTACAACTTATGCTTTATATTGTGTTTCTTCTGGTTAGTTTAATGTTAACTGACCGGGTCTGGTTGGTGCAGCGGATTCGGCAGCCTTTAGGGGGAATGACGAGACCTAGGTGCATGCGCAGGCGGCAGTTAGTGGGTCCAGTGTGAGGCCATACGTGTGTACCAGGCTGCATCACTGAAAACTTGATCTGAAATTGAAAGAAAGACAGGAGTAGGTGGGAGAATAATGAGCATCAAATTATTTCATTCATTCATTCATTCATTCATTCATTTATTTATGGATTTGTGGCTGCAAAATGTACATACACACAAATACCTTTAGATTTTAGGGCAGCTATTATACAAAATTCACTTTTTTGGTCATTTCTATGTATCCAGTGTGTATAATGTATACATAAAACCTGTAAGAAAAAACATTGCCTGCTTTTTTTCCCCCCATTACACAAAGCCAATCAGACTTTCCCTCTAATGTAACCTCATATGAGGGAAAAACCTCCCCAGGCTTATTAAACAGCTCTGCTCTCGGGCAGCTCTGATACCTATTTTACCTAGATTAAAAAAATAAAAAATGTATAATATGGGACCTTTAAAGTTTAAATAAGGTCATTAATTTTATTCTACATTTTACATTCGGAATAAAATATGACATGGCATACTGTTAGCAAAATAATCAACAGCAAGGTGGTCTGATATGAAATGGAGTGACTGTTACCACACTGCACATCCTGAAATGTTTTAATCTTTTTTTTATACCATCGTAATTACCCAGGATTAGACGGCACATTCGAAAGTCAGGACAAAAACGCATGGTATTCTTAAGCATGATTGAAAGAACTCTACCTGGCCCCTCTTGCAGCTGGTGGCCTCTTTGAAACGTTCCATTAAAGCACAGGTTTTGGGAACACTCTGACACGACGATCCAACTTTCCTTCCTGAAAGATAAGCAGTGTTTATATCTCTTCACTTGTGTCATGATGATGGCAGTGTGTGACACTGAATATGTCTGTCTATTAAGAAGTATGGATGTGATCAATGCTTATGATGTCAGACTGTGCATGTGTATGTGTATTACCCTGCTGCCAGAGTGTAAACTGGCCCCAGTCCCCGGTCTCTCGAAGATTTTCATCTTCTGGTAAGAAGAGCCCGCTGTTCGCATCCAACACGGCTAATGCTTCCTCTTTAATGGTCATCCAGTTCCGCTCCAGTGTCTACATACCCATGTATGCACAATTAAGAAAAAATATATGACATGTATTTCAATAAAAAAAAAAATTATTCTTTATACATGTTTAACTGAATAGTGACAAGAAAAGGAAGATAAAAGCAAATAACATGTCTATTAGATGTCGGAGATGAAACTGGAATGTTGTTTTTTTTTTTGTTTGTTTTGACATTACAGTTTGCACGGATGTTGATTATACTAGTAAGAGACCCAGTAGGGGAGACGATTACCCACAATTCCGCAGCGCAAGAGAGAGAAAAAAAAAACATTGGCTCAGTTGTGATCACGTGACGCTCGGCCTCAAAACAAGAAGCGCATGCGTGATATATGATACTCGGTACTCGTAAACCAAGACTTGCTCATTTTATAAGTCAAAATTTATTAAAAATCTTTGCTCGTCTTGCGGAACACTCGCAAACCGTGTTACTCGTAATCCGAGGTTTCACTGTATTTGTGATTCATAAAGAAAGTCATCAAAATGATTATTTCAAGCAGGGGTGATTCTAGGATCAGCGGGGTCAGCTCCTAATGAGAATGTAACATGTATATAGAGTTCTATTAATAAACTGTTAATAACAGTAAATATTATTTTATTCTTATATTTATTTGACATATTTATTTTAAAATATATTTTAAAACCAATATTAGTATTACTTGTAAATAACTTGAGTTTCGTGCCACTCATTAAAAAAAAAAAAAGAAAAATAGTGTATGTTGGCCTTAAAATTATTCAACCATTTTATTGTCATCTATGGCTTTGTATAATAGCGGTTCAGAATGATCGATCATAGATTTCAATATCATAGCAACTTAACGGTAAAGTGCCTTGTGAAAGCAGATTAGATTTGTCAGCTATCTCTTGCTCATGTTTGAATTCACATGTGCTTTTAATCCATTATAAAAAGTTAAACGTTTTCTGTCTCTTTTTTCACCTGAGCAGGAGAAAAACTCAACAGCTCAAACCTGAATCATTCAATAACAACAACAACAACTCTATTTTATTAAACTGGCCTGCAGACTAACGTTACGTAAATTATGCCGCCACCTACTATATTGGAGTGTAACGTTACACCATTAGTAATACTGGACGTTAAAGAAATTGCTAAGCTTGTTACTGTTGGTCATGTCTCTAAGAAGATTGAGCTTAAAGTTACAGTAGAAAGCTAAAATGATTTTAGAAAATGATACGTTTTTATTATTATTATTATATTTCTCATCATCTTCAGGGCTGCTACGATTACATATAGGAGTGCTAAAGCACCCCTACAAACTGTCTAAAATCACCTATGAAAACAAGCCTTATGTTCAAGACACTTTTAACCGTCATGAAGTGTGAATGTAAGTGTGAACACAGCTGATGTTTATTCTATGAAGGTAAAAGTACTGATACGGTCTAATTACCCGAATAAGGTCAGTGTATCCAGTTTCTTTGGCTGTCCACCACGGTTGAGCTCGCAGTCCTGGCACGTTGTACAGCGATCGCTGCCAGACAGAGGCGAAATGACCATGTCTGTAACCAGCCTCGTACCAATCATGAGCCTCCTGCGGAAATATGCACGGAAAATCGATACCCATCCTTTGGAGGATTTAAACAAAGTAAATGAAGAGTGTCTTTATTTTTTGTGGCTTACAGTCGCGTCTCCCACTCTTTGCAGTGCATCCCCAAGATGAAAATAAAATCTTCCATCATCGGTTCCTGGTGCCCCGGATTCCAAACCCTCCTGCACATGGACAGACAAATTCAAAACACAAATCACAGTGCGTACACAGTTTGATTTTATATGGCTGTAAGCCTTACCTTTAGGTAAGGTATGCTTTCTGCAATCTGATTTTCAGCTTTAAGGATGAATCCATAATGCACTTTGGCAAATCCATCACTGGGAGCCATAGCCAAAACCTGGACGAGAACAACAAAGCAGGAATAATCATTTTTTCATTATTCTGATGAGCAGCGAGTCCATGTTTTAAAGTCACTTCAGGTCAATTGTCTTTTATTATCATACAGCTGGTGCATTAAATTACGAAGTGAAATGAAGCAACGTTCCTACAGGACCTACAGTAGGTTCTACCCAAGACAACACAAAACTACATGAGACTATACACAGCTAAAATTAACTACAACACTATATAAAGTGCATACATACAAGCGTTTAAACACTGCTGAGCAGTACACAAAGTGATCAAAACCATTACCTCCTCATAGACACGCTTTGCTCCCTTGTTATCACCAATCAGAAGATGAGCTACCCCTAGATCATTCTTCAACATGATGTCCTCTGGGAAAATCTGCACAAGCCTTTCCAGGGTCACTAAAGAGCCCTTTGTACGTCCTGTGAAGAAATAACTCAATTAGAATGGAACTGGAGATGTGTACATGAGTGAGCAGATGTAGAGTACCCAGTCCTTACCCAGGAACTGCTGTCTGTCAGCACGTCTCTTCAGCGAGGCTTTGATGAGATCACCTGGAGCGTCTGGGAGCTCTGCTGCCTCCCTGTATGTGTTTACAGCCTTCAGGAGCATGTCGTTGCTCCGCAATTTCTCCGCCATATCGTCCTCAGCCTGGAGAACATCAAAAGGTCAGAATCTTCAAACATCTGTTCTATCATTTGCTCGCTGCAGTTCTGTAGTTACACTACTGTACGTTCTGTTACCTGAGCTTTGCCATAGCGACTCCTGGGACTCTGAGGATATTTCTGAACAAGAGCCTCAAAGGCATGCAGAGCTTCCTCAACTTTACCCTAAACATTCAAACCAAAAATCAGCAATAAAGTCCCATTTTATTTGAAGATATTTGGCTTTATAAGTCCAAGTCAAGAAGCATGCACTTGTGCCTACCTTTTTACGCAGTTTTTCGGCTGCATTGATTTCGGATTTTAGCGTTTTGTCAAATTTATTGAGGAGGCTTGGCTTTTTCTTCTTAACTGTAAAAAGTCCACAAACAGACACACAGACTTCACTTAAGCTGAACAGTGAAATTCCTCTCTGCAAAGCCATTTTATTTCCTTAGCAGATAACTAAAGTAGATTAACCCCCCTCACCCTCTGTTTCTGGTGTACTCCCTGGTGTAGCTTCATGTGCAGACGCTGGTGTACTTTGAGGTTTCGATGTTTCAGTCACTGTTTCTTGTATTAAGTCACTTGTCCTTTCAGGTTCCGCTGAAGGTTCAGGCTCGAGCGTCATCTCTGGAGCTTTGTTTTCAGGTTTATCTTCTGGTGTAGATTCTATAGCAATTGATTACAGCGTCATTTTCATTTAACTCCAAACACGCCAATAAATGAATAAACGTACATAAATAAAAATGTTAAACATTTTAAATAGAAATGTATTTCGTTTTAATCAAAATGTTAAACATTTTTAATGAAAAAAATGTTACATTTTAATACAAGCTTAAATAAACTTGCCTTTATTGTCATCAGGTAGGATATCCGCAGCTAACATATTGGAGGATACAAAAACAAAAATAAATACATCTAGCAACAAATACCGTAATATTCAAAGTTATGTATATATTTTAAATGCAACCTACACTCATTTTCTAGCTGTTTATAGTAAGATTCTTCACCTTGGTATCTTTCTGATGGAGATAGCTCTTCATTTAAAAAAAAAAGAACCACAAATCAAACTCTGCACATCATTCCCATGACTATAGCAATAAAATAGGACCTCAGGTTGACCAGACTATCAAAAATATACATCTGCAATTACCTAATGTTTCCTCTGGTGAGGGCTCTACTACCAATTCTGAAAACGCACAACAATTTATTATTTTATGAGCTTCATGTAACAACAATAATGATGATAAAAATGTCGTTCAATGTCTCACATGAAAACCACAGGAATCTTACCTCCAGTGCTGTCGATGCTTTCTTGTGAATCTGAAAAAAAATATGCAGGAACATGAACTTCATCCTTAAAAAGCTATTATCAAAAAGTGAAACTAGCGATTACAGGGTAAATACAGGATGGACATGTGATTTGCTTCAAATTTCCTCAAATAGGCGATTTTGAATTATAACATTTTATCACCCATTTTTAATTGATGTGTAAATTTAAAGCATTATCTTTTAATGAAAGGGCAAAACAACAGACATCACTTACCAAAAGCTTGAAAAGAGGATGGTGCGGCTACCTTGTCTGAAAAGACATCAGGAAAAGTTATAAAATGTGTAAAATTTAACCATACAATGGGAGTTCAAGTCAAACCAGGACTTGTGATGAAAATTCTCGTAAATAAACACATTTACAAAAGACTTCAAGCACAGACTGCTGATAAGTCCCTTAGCTGTAGCTTTTTAAAACAGGCTGTACGTCCGTGAACGGCGATTCTGATAGATGTCGCTTGGAGCCCACTGTAGTCGTTCCTGCGAACATTTAGTCAGTGGGACTCCTGATCCTTATAAATCGGCAGATGAAGAGGAGACACATCTGGCTTTGGGAACTGTACACACGATCATTCCAAGCCATTTCCACCTGTTTAAAGGAGCTCCTGGGAAACCAGTGTTTCAGATATGAAGCAGGCAGTCTAATCGTGGCTCCGGTGTACTAAGAAAACTTTCTAGCTTGACGGTATCCAAGCACTAGTGAAATGCTGGGATAAGTACATTAGTGTAGGAGAAGATTATATTTAGAAATAAAGGTAGTTGTAACTCATAACTGTGCTGTTATTCTGCATAAGTCCAGGTTTGACTTGAACATCCCCTATATATCCTTTATGTTTTAAACTTATTTAACTTTTTATTTAAAAAAAAAAATAATAAATTACACAAGTATTTATACAATATACACTAATGACCATAATGAGGCTGAACAGCCTACATTTACTATAATCACAGACATTTCACTGTTTACCTTGTTCAAAACAATTACTACAGTAGTGATCTCATCAGCATTCAACTTTTAATTTAAATTGAAATTAAAGCTCGTCGGATGGACATAAAAGGAATCGCGATTTCGTTGGAAGCACATTCAGCAGGAACTAATCAATCAAATCACAGAGGCTGGCAAGCTTTTACCTGCTTTATTACTCCCTTTACAACGAGTCATTTACAGGCACCAATAAATAAATGTGAAAAAAAAAAACAGCATCAATAAATATTCTATTAAATTACTGTGAAATATTTTTTTACCCCAAAGCACAGAAGTGAAAGCTGATATTTGTAAATGAGAAAATAAAAAGTATTAACATGCCTTCATTAAAGGACGAAACAGGCACAGGCTTTCCATCCTTCTCTACATCACTTTCTGTCTCTTTGTAGCTCTCAACTGGGGGCTTTTCTTCAGCCACAAGATCATCTGATGGATCTAGAAGCAAAGAAACAAAAGGCATAACTGATGCTGCCAAAATATAGACATCTTTATGGTGTGTGTTCTTGGAAACATTTAAAAGTATATAAAATAAAGTTAAAAAGCGCTTCAATCAGTCCTACAGTCCCACAGGAATGCAGTCATATCACTCCTGCTTCATCATAGCTTGATGTTAAATCTCCTCTCATAAGTCACTTCTGTCAAATTTCTCATTTGATGTGACAGTTTAAGACATCCTTCTAATAGTCAAAAGTGGAAGCACTGAAATCCAAGAAATGCACGCTCAATAAGGATTTCCCTTCACTTCTAAACCCTCCAGCTACCAGTACCTTCTCGAAAACCCAAGACGTTTTTACAACATGATGCATAAAATCATTTGTTTTCCTTTTTCACTTATTAAGCTTGGTAGTGGTAGCAGCATAATTTCAGGCTGTTTTGCACAAATGAAATAATGAAGGAGAGGTTTCCTCAGAATTCTTCAGCATAACCTCAAATCATCAAGACAGTTTAAACTTGGAGAAAAGCAAGTGTTCCAGTGACTCTAAACACACATTAAAGCTGGTTGTGGAATAGATAAAGCAGGGTAACAATAAGCTTTTGGAGCCTCAATTGAATATTTGTTCTTAAAAGTCAGGTCCGTCTGTCAAATTCTGCCAAGTGGAGTGGGCGAATGTAAAACCAGAATTTTGCTAGAAGCCTGTTGGACACCGAAAGTGTTTGATAATTATTAAACTTAATTTCAGGGAATGCAAAATAAAGTACAAATCGTACACCAAATTATTGAGGATTTCCTCTATTAAATATGTAAGTTGTACGAGGATAAGTCAAAAACTATCTGCACTCCGGTTATATTTCTGTTGGTATACTTTTATTGGTTGCAATGTCTTATCAGTGCTTTGCATTCAAGACTGCAGTCTCCCCAGTCACTGCTGTGCAGGTGTGAACATGTTACATCAGTTCATTTGTCACTGCGGTGTGAGCAAAAATGTATGCGCTACCACTTGTGATTTGCACGAAAAAGAGCAGCGTGCAGTGATTTATTTTTTTCTTTGGTGGTCTGAGAGTGTAGCTAATGGAAAAACAACCAACCGAAGGGCACAAACAGAAGTGTTTGTATAGCTGGAAACAAAATCTGAACCGATACTCTAAGGAAGATGAAAGTTTCTTAAACAGCGCAGCCTAAAACATTTCTTAATTAGTGAATATGAAAGCTTGTTGACAGATGAACAAAGTGTATTGAAAAGCAAGGAGGTTATGTTGAAAAATGATGTATGTAAAAATGATGTACAATTTTTGACTCAACCTCGAATAATCATTCTACCCTAGAAAAAAATACCAGATAAAAAAAAAAAATATATATTTCCATGATATTTTTGTTCATGAGTGTATGTAAACGTATCCCATTTCTGGGATTTTCGCACATTTTGCTGCTTCCACTTTTGGCTTTTGCGTCTTTTCTCCCGTAGCTTCTCTGCACCCCCCTTGCTCTTTTCTGGTCTATCCTTTGTTATAGACGGACTCATCTCAAACTCCGGTCGAACTCTAAATAGCAGATTTCGTCAAGGGGAGATGAGGGCTGGCCAGGAGGGAGGCAGCCAACCAATGGGCCACGATTCGTGTCTCAGATACTCTACCGTTGCGGTAATAAATAAATTGGCCTAATAAACTTTTTAAAAAATATTAAATT
>JAQMYJ010000001.1:23651471-23666443 GCA_030014305.1 Clarias laeviceps
TGACAGCCCCAGCCCAAAAATGTGCGTCGGCCCGGCGGGCATTGCCCGGTATGCCCTATGGTCAGTCCAGGCCTGCCGAGAGATCCTACAAGCTTTCAATGGCCCCCCCCGGACCCCCCCCCCCCCCCGCCCCGCCTCGCCTCATCAGTCTTTCTACATGTTTGTGACTTATGCTTGCATTTGATGCCAAAGTGTTTGAAACACATTGAAATAGCAGCCATATTATATTCCATATTATAAAAGATAATTCCGGTGCTAGTTGTAGAAGTAGGAATTGTGATGCTTTATTCTAGTTGTAGTCTTACCTGCTGTTTTGGTAGACTTTTCCTTTCTTTACGAGACAATTTTCTTCTTTAAACCAGAGTAATTTAGGAAAATAAAAACTAAACCATATCTACTACGCATACACCATACAAACCTTCTAATTTCATGGTCTTTCCTGATTTTAATTTATGTCTACATTGTAAAACAATGATGAATGATGTTTGTTAATTGGTGATTTCTGAGGCTGGTAACCCCAAGTGATCTTCTCCTCTGCAGCAGAGGTAATTTTTGCTCATGTTTTCCTGGGATTGTCTTTATGAGAGCCAGTTTCCTCATTGTACTTGATGGGTTTTGCAAATACACTTGACAATACTGTTCTTGCAAGAACTATTCCAGAACAGCTGACCTTCGTGCCTGACTGTTGTTGTTGTAACTTAATTACATAATTCTATCCAAGTTATTTCACAGTTTTCAAACCTCCAGTATTTTTCTATATTCGAGATCAACACATTGAATTAGAAGGTGCGTCTAAACTTTAACTGGTACTTTATATCATACCACAAACCATTAATAACTACATTTAAATGACTGATTAGCAAACTTCCTAGTTATTAGAGTTTCCTTTTCTTAACGTTCTTCTATAAATATACAAGTTAGAGCATAATGAAGTTGCTAAAATACATTTTTAATAAAGAACAATTTTCATATTTCATAGGGACAAAAAAAAAAAAAACAATCAGAAAGGTATGAGCAAAATAATTCCAAAAATAACTTCTATAATTAAAATGAACACTACAGTTGTTCACCTAAACATTATATATTTCAATTGTCAGTTCAATATTATACATTCCATCATTCCTGAAATGAACAGAAATATTATATAATATACATCACACAAAACATCAGCCGTTAAAATGGGAAAAACACTCAAGAGCATGAGTATGACAACATAGTATTAACATCAGTTACATAAACTCAAAGTTAAATAATCGATTCTGTCAGAGATAATATATAACTATATAATAATCGACAAGAAAAGTTCTTTAGTTACCATCAATGACACTCTTTCTTATTGTAAAATTTAAAACAAGAAAAAAACTTTTAAAAGTTAATATCAACACTTAACACTCGAACATTAAATGATACTTTTTATATGACAAATGTAATATGTTATTCATATACCCTTTATTCGGGTATTACCACAAATATGCACCAAAAACTCCATTAAAATCCACAGTACTCCAAAGCTCCTGTACTCTGGACCAACCAAAGCAGAGTACGAGAACGTCAACCTCCAAGATCTGAACAGATTCAGACCTGGACAGAGTCATGTACACTGCATTAGATGGAAATGAGCAGCGCACTCAGTCTAAAATAAACGTAGGAACATTGAAGCGTTCTAGACTGTGGTGACCTCGTCGTCATGGGATATTGCTCCTGTCCCGTTTGTGTAAACTGGGTTAAATCAAACCTTACATGGATATAAATTTATTTAACTGCTTTTCCAGACTGAAGATTTCAGAAGCCCTTTAGTGGACACACCTTCCTCCTTCTTGTGATCTTTCCTGTCTCCAGACACTTCTTTCTTCTGTTTAGACTTCTCATTTTGTCTCTTCGGATTTTCTTTGCCCATGCCGTGAACACCTTTCTCGACATTTTGTTCTGATGCTCTTTTTTCTTTTCCCACTTTTTCCACTATTTCTTTCGGAGTCTTCAGTTGTTTTGGTGTTTGTTTTGCTGTCATTTTTTTAGCTAAATTTTCTTTTTCCAGTCTAACTTGTTCAGATTTTTCTTTTGCTAGCCTTTCCTTTACTGCTTGTTCTTTACCCAACCTTTCCTTGTCTGCTTTCTCTGCTGCTAGTTTTTCTTTCTCTGCTCTCTCATTTCCAGCTTTCTCCTTCGCTAGCCTTTCCTTTTCTGCTTTCTCTTTTGCTAGCCTTTCCTTTTCTGCTTTCTCATTTGCTAGCCTTTCCTTTTCTGCTCTCTCTTTTTCGACTTTCTCTTTCACTAGCCTTTCCTTTTCCGCTTTCTCTTTCGCTAGCCTTTCTTTTTCCTCTCTCTCTTTTGCTAGCCTTTCCTTTTCCGCTTTCTCTTGCCTTTCCTTTTCCGCTCGCTCCTTTGCTAGTCTTTCCTTTTCTGCCTTCTCTTTCTCTAGCCTTTCCTTTTCCGCTCTCTCTTTCGCTAGCCTTTCCTTTTCCGCTGTCTCTTTTTCCGCTCTCTCTTTCGCTAGCCTTTCCTTTTCCGCTGTCTCTTTTTCCGCTCTCTCTTTCGCTAGTCTTTCCTTTTCCGCTCTCTCTTTTTCCGCTCTCTCTTTCGCTAGCCTTTCCTTTTCCGCTCTCTCTTTTTCCGCTCTCTCTTTCGCTAGCCTTTCCTTTTCCGCTCTCTCTTTCGCTAGCCTTTCCTTTTCTACCTTCACTTTTTCTAGCCTTTCCTTTTCTGCTTTCTCTTTTTCCAACCTTTCCTTTTCTGCTTTCTCTTTTTCCAACCTTTCCTTTTCTGCTTTCTCTTTTTCTAGCCTTTCCTTTTCTGCTCTCTCTTTTTCCGCCTTCTCTTTAGCCAGCCTTTCTTTTTCTGCTCTCTCTTTCTCAGCCTGCTCACTAGCCAACTTTTCAGCCTTTTCCTTCTCTGCCTTTTCTTTAGCTAGCTTTTCTGCTTTCTCCTTCTCCGCTTGGTCTCTTGCTAGCCTGTGTTTTTCTACCTGTTCTTTCATTATCCTTTCCTTTTCAGCTTGTTCTTTAATTAGTTTTTCCTTGTCAGTCTTCTCCTTAGTGAGCCTTTCTCGCTCAGATCTCTCCTGCTCTGCCTTCGCTTTGGCTAATCTCTCTTCAAGCTGTTTTCTTACTTTCTCTTCAAGTACTTTAGCCTGAGCTTCCTCTTTGGCTTTTTTGGCAGCAAGGGTGGCTTTTTTCTCTTCTTCCTCTTGGGCCAGTATGTTTCGGACCTCATCCAGTGCTAGCTTAGCAATCTTTTTTGCCTCAATCTTTTCATGGATCATCCGAAGCTGCTCCTTTAGAGCTGCCTTCAGTTTATGCCCAATTTGTCTGGTAGAAGGTTCTAGATGAGATTGACCAAAAGGTTTGAGTTTTGGGGGGGGAGATCAGGCTTATTCCATGCAAACATTTCCCTATACGACAAAACATGTCCACAATATTTAAGGACAATTCGCAATTTTTTTGATTTTTTTTACATTCACAAGAACTTCATTAATCCACACTATCAGTCAAAAATTTGGACTAAAACTTCTAATTCCATGGATTTTGCTGATTTTTATCTCTTTCTACATTATAAAACAATTCTGAGAGCACCAAAAATATGCAATAATTTTCATGGAACAGTTGATATTGCGACATAGCTGCTCTTATGATCTGTAAAGCCTTGGTAACAACTCTATTCTGAGGTGCCATTTGTTAATTGGTGATTTTTGAGGCTGGTAACTTTAAATGAACAGCAGATTAAAGCTGTTATTTAATATCCCTAATGCAATGTTATTCCATATGTAAAAATCCAGTATTGTTCTAGAATGTAGAAAATAAATCAAAACTTGGGTCCAAACTTTTGACTGGTACTGTACTGTATATCCTATAATAGGTAAAATGGCATGCCAGGCATGTGTCACAACTTTGTTTTTAACCAATTTGTTGTCTCCGTCTATTTGTAACAAGACAGTGACGGTGTAAGGGGACCTGATGGACATCTGATGATAAACTCACTGCTTGGCACGTACCTGCATAAAAATATCAAACCTCAAAGAAAGTCCAATACCATCACATTGGTACTTTGGCCTCGTGTCCAGAGCCTCTTAGCCATATGGGCACAGCTGCTACGTCTAGTTGTGTGAACTACCATAACAACAAGAAGTGGAAGCGGCCAATGACTGTAAAATATACAAGATGTCTATTAAGGTATAAAGCCATATAGTAACAAATGTAACTGGATAATCACCGGTAGTGATGAGCATACCTTCTTGTGCACTGGTGGCCAATGATTGGTATATAAAATAGACTATTTGTCTTTCCTTTCTTTAATTGTTCCTGAATTGTAGTATCTAAATTTTTACCATGCAATGAAAGAGCCAAGGACGAACATTTCTGGGGCTCCAGGGCATCTAGATTTGATTAAATCATTAACCAGAGTTTTTTAAAAGGTAAACTGCAGACAGGGAGGAATGAAGATTGCACAAGCCTATCTAGTGAACATTCACAGTAAGTGAGCAGGTCAAGCTTGTGTATGCACTAGTCATTGAGTCAGGACAGCTGGTTACATTCACAGACCTCATCTATCATTAAAAGTATTAATGCCCACCAAAACACCAACACATTCCATGTTAGACCACTCGTTAACTGCGTTTACATTGACCTGAATATTTCACTAATGAAAAAAAAAAAAAAAAAAACGCATGACGTAAAGATCAGATCAGAACAGTCTGACCCGATCTAACCGGACAGCAAAGAGAGGGGTGGTGTAAACCTTTGATAATCTGTTCAGTAGGTAAATATTAGATATGTAAACTCTTGTTCAGCCATATCGCTTTTATCAGAATACATATATTCTTTCTGTGCACGTTTGCCACTATTGGGGGGTAACATTAGGTAATGTGACAAATTTCTAAAAAGGAAATCTTGCTTTCATTTCTCAGTGGAGAACACGTGTCTCCCACCTGTCTTTACTTCAGTCTTTCATCTTCTGTGTTTCTGGCTGAGGAAGGTGCATTGATTGTACCAGTCAGAGGTTTGGACACACCTTCTAATTCAATGTGTTTGGTTTAGTGGTTTATTTTCTACATTCTAGAACAATACTGGAGATTTCAAACCTATGCAATAACACATGTGATTAGGTACAGTATTTCAGTTTCTTTGTCGGGAACAGTCAGTTGTTATTTTAAGACACGAAGGTCAGCTGTTCTGGATCAAAACTTATATCTGCTACAGATGAGAAGTTCAGTCCAGTTTACAAGCTTCAAAAACCAATTAACAGCAACTTAGATTAGAGAGACATTATGAAGGCTTTAAATAGCATAAGTAGCAGAAACATCTCACCATCAACTGTTTTTTTTTTTTATGCCTTTAGCGTTGTTTCACGATGTAGAAAGAACGAAATATCAGGAAAGACCATGAATTAGAAGGTGTGTCCAAACCTTTGAACTGGTACTGTACAAGTAAATACGTCTAACCAGTGACAGATGAGACTGAATTTTTGTTACCAATCATATAACAGAAGGTGGGATTTATTGGAAAAGATGGGAAGCCTCAAAGAATTTAACTTCAAAGTTTAAAAATGTATATATACACTACTTCCACTACAGCAGTTATATTTCTGCTATAGTTTTGAAGAAAGATACATCTCCAGGAACACACTAATCATCATTGTGACCTACAGTTCAATACACACTACACATCAGAACAATCCAAACTCCACAAGCAGATCAGCACAACCCATGCTAAGTACCTTTCATTTTCTTAAGTATCTCCTCTTTAGTCATCTCAGCTGTAGTGATAGTGGGAGAGTAACATCATTAACATTAGCATGATTCATATCAAACATTTTAACTCTATTTCACATGAATCCATCCATCCATCCAGGAACCTCAGTAGTCCAACTAGGCCAATGGTGACCATTGTATTTATTCCCATTTATATGACCGTATTAGGACCTCCGGTCAACATTCACACACTACGGGCAATTCAGAAACACAAATTAGCCTAATCCACATGTCTTTGGGCTATGTGAGGAGAACATGGGGAGAACACGGGGAGAACATGCAAACTCCATGCACACAGGCCCGACATGGGAATTAAACCCGGGACCTAGAGGTGTGAGTCTACAGTGCTAACCACTAAGGCACCGCGCCACTATCTTACATGAATGTTTTGCAGCTAATTGGCAGAGAAAAACCTGCTTGCCAAAGGAATACTGGAACAATGATAAACCTGATAAGCTACTGCAATTATATGCTGAAATGCTTGGAACATTAATATGGAACATAAATATGGACAATAGATTAAGCAAAATAAAAACAACAGAAAGTGTGTTAGTAAGGCAATAGGCTAGGAAAACTGGTTCAACGTCATGCAGCACTGGTCCTACAAGGTGCTGAACTGACCTCCTCGGTTTATTCGCTTTGTCTTTAGCCTACCTAGTACCGGGAAGAATTTAAACCTACCTTCACCACTGCTTACTTGACATCCCTTCTCTTTAGGATGTAGAAAGCAGACTGGCACCAAGGCAATAATGCAGTAAGATCCACCAACCCAAGCATGGTTAAAATTGTTATGAGAGGTAACAAAATATCATTAACATGCACATTTGGAGATCTTTGCAGTTTCCTTGATGTTTATGATGAAAATCTGCGCAGCCATGACTGACATAACAATTGACATGACAACAAGTAACAAATATTGTTCAGCTGTAACTCAACAAGCAATTTCAACAACAGACAGCGTCCTACATGCCAACCTGAAAACACACACAGAGACTTTAAAAAAAAAAAAATCCCAAAGAAGCTTTAAGCAGTATGCCTAAAGAACAAGACCACCACAAAAAGCCACAAGAATGATAAAATGCTGCTTTCCTTAAATACCTTTGCTTGCCTTCTTTTTTTTAGTGCTTGCAGAAGTACGCACTAATCCAGAAAAGAAAAGGTGGTTAGATATGTGAACATCTGGATACACACAAGGAATTAAATCTGTCAACAAACAACAATCGTTCTGTTCAGACATGAAGCCATGAGATAAGACCAGTTTTATGTAACACCTCATGCGCACACAATCTTGGCACTATAGAGACTGTTCAAAATCAACACTACATGCAGGAGTGAAAACTAATTATTGTGCATTCGGTTTCATTATTGTTAAAGATAAAACTACAATACTGTAATGTAGTTATCAGTTGCATATACAGAGGGGTCCAAAAGAAATGTATACACACTTCAACATAAAAAATATACACCTCTCTTCAGATGTCACATGATAGCATCAACAAACTGACTACTGACATCTTTAGAGGAAACATACTACCTCACTGCTGCCAGTTTTAAAAAAGGGCATAAATAATAACTGTTGAAGTGTGTGAACATTTTACTGTGTGTATTTCATTTACAGTATATACAGATAGATAAATAGATGACATGCTACACTTGCGTTCCTTCAATACCTTTGCTTGCAGTCTTGTCTTTTGCAGTCACAGGTGGTTTTTCTGGTTCTTTAAGAAAAAAAATGCTTTCAGATAGGAGAATAAATGATTGCACATAAGATGGTCAATCAGCAGCCTCGGCTGTTTTGGGGGGAATAAACTGTGATAAAACAACTATGTTTGGCTAACAGTATGTGAAACAGTTTTAATAGTCGCGCCACTGTTTGACATTTTTAAGAATCGGCAGCAGCTGATGCCCGAGTGAATATATATAATATGATTGTGCACAACTACACAAACAAGACTTAATTTAAAATTGTAAAAAAAATAATAATAATAAAAAAAAAAGGTCACATACGCAAAAAATAGCCCATATTCACATGTTTTATAGTTGTTTCTATGACCAATAATAAAAATATAATTTTTGTGACGTCGTTCATATTGAGAACTTTGCTTCTGCAAATACAGTGTGATGTCTGAAGCCTCCGCGTTAACACACACCGGCAGAACGTCTGTATAAGTGGTTTAAAAAAAAAAAATAAATAAATAAAAATCAGTCCAGTGCCGTGTTGCCGTTTGGATCTGCGCTGCTTGAGTTTTAAGGGTTAATTGATCGTGCCCGTCAGATGGACACATTTTTTTAAATGATCTGCAAATATACAGGGGCCGCCCACCCATCAATACTCTATGTGTGGGAAAGACTTTAAGATACCAATCTTATCCAATCTCACACACACACACACACACAAATATTAACCTTCCAAGGCTTATCGGTCACACGATCGCTCTCTGCAATGTGGAAATTCCCAAAAAACATTTCAGTTGAAAGCAAGTTATGAACAAGCTATTAAGCATTAGCTGAAGCCTATACCTTTGTGTGTGTGTGTGTGTGTGTGTGTGTGTGTGTGTGTGTGTGTGTGTGTGTGTGTGTGGATACATGAGATTTCAACTAGAAATCAGAATTTGTGTGATATTCAACCTCCATGCACTAAAGCTACAATAGGAAAAAAATATAATGGACAACTCCATGCTCATTTGTTTTGTTTCAAATGCAGAATAATGAGGTGCCTAATACTGGACTGGACACCAAGCAAACCCTTAAAATTTTGTCTTGTAAAATATAACCAATTTTTAAACATACATACAGTAATGTAAAGTGTCAAGTTAGTTTTCACCTCCGTGTCTAGAAGAAGAAGAAGGGGAAAAAAAAAAAAAAAAAACCACATCCTCTCCAAACCTGTGAACTGCCATAGAACAGTGGTCTCCCTCTCTCTCTCACACACACACACATACATGAAAATAAATACGGAGCATTGTGGAACAGTTCATGCAATGTCACCCTTACACTTACTACAATGTCAGCCATACACAATCAGCAAAACTGCAAACCCACAAGCAGCAAGCTTCTTTTACCATTCCGGAGTCAGAAAACGAGCACATCAGCGCATTCCTCAACCAGACGCGCGCATCCAATACAACCACATACAACTTCTCTAATCGTCTTTCATTCAGCCTACTGTACAGTCGCACAAGTTACAATAATAATGCCCTCTATCGTTTTGACATACCAGTGACCCTCTCCACCTCCATAACCCTCTCTCCATCGCCCCCACCCTCACATGGCATCAGCACATCACACAGAAATGCCAGGCAGCTGTTTAACAAATCAGTACTGCCATCTGCTAAAGCATCATCGCTCTCACTGTCCACAGAGACAAGGTCCCTGCAAAAGTCAGGCAAGCCTATGAAGCAGGAAGAGCACAAGGTAAGAGTGAGGAACATGACAAAACAAACATGGAAAAAAAAGCAAAAAAACTGAACATGGGAAAAAAAAAAAAAAAAAAAAAAAAACACTTAGTTAATTTCATGTCTGCCATCTATCATTCTAGACTGCAGCATGTGAAAGTATTTAAGTTTAACGCCAGTTTAGATATCGGCATTTAACTGAAGTATCAGCAACGAATTATTTATTATATATAAAAATAGCCAATCCCAAATATTTATTTAATATCAGGCAGCTTTTTGAAATACAGCCATAGTTTTAATAACTCTTATTTGTCACTGTTTCCAAACTGAACAGCTACTCGTACTTTATTAACCACTACACTAATGCACTAATGTCTCTTTACTTAAACTGCAATGCTTTATCCATTATGCATCTTTGTACTGCAAGTAATGCTGTCTTTGCACTACTGTATTCTTCATCAATATTCATTTTGTATATAATGTGCTTATATACAAGGGACATTCAAGTTAAGTGTTCCACTCGCTGAATATTCATAAAAATGACTGCAGTGGGCTCTAAGCCATCTCGAGCCATGATTTTGATTCATGGACAATTCATTAAAATATATGCACAATTTAAATGTTTTACTGTGAGTAAAAGTCTCATCACAAGCTGTGCTTGAAGTCTTCTGGAAATGTCAACTGGTTTTACACTTTCGTTCTCAAGAAGTCCCGGTTTGACTTGAACACCCCTCCTACATATGTACAATCTGTTCAGTTTAATTATTTGTGTACAGTGTATAAAAACTTATGCACCACTGCACCTTCTGTACAAAAGACTTCCACACCCCTGTACATATATAAACACTTTATAAACGCATGTGTTATTTATTGTAAATATACCACTTGTACACATCTGGTTAGATGCGAGCATGATGACAAAGTTGAATGTAAAAATTGAAATCTAATCTAATTACTAACAAAGAAAAAAAAAAAAAATGTTAGGGTTGATATAAAAACAATAGACAGAAGAGTAGTATTAGTGTTTATTATTCATTTTAAAGTTCAATCTATTCATATCTATTCAAGGTCTATGGCGCTAAAAGTAGCAAGTATCAACTTTTTTATTATTTTTTTTTTAAACCACTTCAGATAATTTTTTATTTCTATACATGAACAACTTAAACAGTTAACCATCACCATTCAGTCAAGAAATTTTATTTAACAAGAACTGGACAATTGCAGTGGTATATCCCAGTTATAACACATAGTGACAGGTGGATTCACATACAGTAGCAGCTTTAACAAGGGCTTCAGAAACAATCAAGAGATTTGACTTATTTCGAAAAATCACAAAGCTCAGTTTTAAGAGTCAGATTAAGTTGTATGTTAAAGAAAGAAATAATAGTAAATAAATCTAATAAATACATTTTTCATTTGGTAGACAACAACTACTTAATTTTGATCCAGTTCTTAATTAGGTTTACTCGTTAATAGGGTTCAGAAATGTTATTTCTCCAATCAACACAATAATACGTTTCAATAATATACTGATAATACATACTGTGTAACATCATGCAGACAGAGTTTCTTATTATTTATATAAACTGTTTAGATGTTTGGTTGTAAATGAAGGACCTTAGTCAGTCATGTGGGAGCACACTTGTACACAAAAATATATGAAAAAACTATTAAAACTTACCCAGCAGAACTTCTGTATCTTTCATATCAAAGTCACCGTCACCATCAGCATCATAAAATTTTCCAAGTGTGCCTGCAGTGGAACAATCCCTATACTATTACACTACAGCACAAAATCCAACGCGACATCAATGTACTACTAGTGTTATACACGTTAGTAGTTGAACTGAACACAGGAATTACAGTGCTGTGAAGAAGAATATTAAATGATTGTATACGATAGAAGTTAGTTTGATGATCTTAAAGATAACCAGAGTAAATACAAAACACAGCGTTTAAATGATGATTTCATTTATTAAGGGAAAAATCCGATTGAGATGCTGTGGCATGGCCATGAACAGCTTGAAAACCATCCAATGTGGCTGAATTAAAACAATTCTGAGAGTGGGCCAAAATTCCTCCTTAGTATTGTGAAAGTCTCATTATCGCAAACGCTTGATTGCAGTTTTTGCCGCCACGGATGGAACAACCAGTTACCAAGGCTAGGGGGCTATTACTTTTTCACATAGGGCCAGGTAGGTTTGAAGGAGCTTTTTTCTCCTTAATAAATGCAATCATCATATAAATACTGCATTTTGTATTTTCTTGGGTTATCTTTGTTTATCAGAAAATTAGTAAAATTATTTAAACAAACAGTGTTGGGTGTAACGCGTTACAGAGCAACGTGTTCGAGTACTTGGATTACTTTTTTGATGTAACGAGTAATCTAACGCGTTAGGTCCACCATTTAAGTACTCAGCTACTTAGTTATTTTTTCAAAAATGTAATCCGTTATTCAATTTATGTAATCCGTGAGCCAGACAGCAGTCATTCCAAATCCATTAGTGTGTGTGTGTATGTGTGTGTGTGTAAGTCGTCCTACAAGCCCCACCCCGGATAACCCGCCCCCCTGTTATTCCAGCTGTTATACCCCTATCTCACCTAGCGGTTTGAAACCTAATCACAGCGCAAAACCGTGTAGGTGAGATAGGAGTTTTAGTAGTAAACAGATTATGGGCCAAACTTCGCTGAGTGATGATGGTAGAATAATTATAAAGGTCTTAACTAAAACAACATGCATGAGGAATCACAAAGGAGTTTTCATTTTCTGCAATGGAAAAGTACTCGAACTAGTTACTTTTATCAGAAAGTAACGCTGTAATGAAACTGATTACTTTTTGAAGACAGTAATTTTGTAATGTAATTAGTTACTTTAAAAAGTAACATCCCCCAACACTGGATTTAAATCACAAATTTTAATTTAATAAATACCTTTAAAAATCTAATACTTTTTTACAGCACTGTAAATAAAAGACATCATACTCATGTCAAACAAAAAAAGCAAGATGGTGAAAGATTTGACATTCATTTTGGCAAATTATATAAAATCCAGTATTAAAGCTGGCACATCCATGTGTCATACAAAGCGATTATCTTCTGCACCACACTCCAGTCCAGTAGGTGGCAGTATTGCACCAGCCTGCCTTAAAATCATAATACTCACCAAAAGCAGGAGATGGAAGCAGCTTTGCATTTGCAGAGGAGACTGTGGTGTATTTTTAAGGATTTCATCAATTTTATAGTATTTAAACTTTTGGACGTTTAGCTAAACAGTCTAAAGAGTGTGAATTGTTTGAATTTAGTGAAATGATCAAAAAAAGATCATTTAAATTGCATAGTCAGTTAAGTTGCAAGAATCTAATGACCATGGGAAAGATCATTTCATTTCACCATGGAGCTTTTTTTAACCATCATATTAACATTTACTGTAATAAGTTTTAAATAGAACACAAAAAACTAAGTTTCCAATAAGCTTACACACTCCAACCCACAGATGCAGAATACTTTTCTCGAGAACAGAAAGTGTCACATAAGAGGAAACTCAAATGCTGACGTACCCACAACGTTCTTGTATTCGACCAGGTCGAACCAGACAACGGCTACAGATACCCAGGCACCCAACAGAGCCAACACTATGAGCCAGGTGAAGACTGAGTGTCCCTCAGACTTCTTGGATTTCTTACTGACAGCAGGTTCAGCCTGGGGCTCTGTGAACAGACAGACAGAGAGACACAATGATAGACAGAGAGCAGGTACTGAGATGGAGTTTGTACTCAGATCCTCAAAAGGCATAAGTTATACAGGAAATTAATAACAGGAAACATTACTGGTGTAAGAAAATGTAGAAATCAACTGCATGGTGGCATGCCTTGGACATGGTCTACTTTATTCCTCTTATACAGTGCTATGCAAAAGTCTTAAGCCACCCCACATTTCCTCATATTAAATTAAATGATTTAGAGTAAATTAATAAAATGGGAACAAATGTTTTACTGTGACGGGCTGCAAAGTGCCTGTTTATGTAACAACCTCGCCCGGTCCAACCACTTAGTATTCAGCATCACCAGTATACTAATCACTTGGGCTCGGAATCAGCAGAGACCACCCGATACGATATCACGATACCTAGGTGCCAATTCGTTCTGTATTGCGGCTTTGTAGTATTATGTATTATGATTTTATAAATATCCCAATTATTAGATATTACAGATATTATTTGATGATATAGTTCTAAATAAACTAAAATAAATTGCTTCTACCACATGAGATGCTGTTCTGTGTGAATAGTTTAGAAATTTATTATTATTATTATTATAGAGAAACTGCAACACCTTAAATGCAAGTGTATTAAATAAAAAAGAAAATTTTAAAAGCTTGATTTTGGAGTCAGTATGACGATACATAAAGTACCAGATAAAAGAATCATGATCCTTTAATTGATCAAACCTTTCCCCCATCTCTACTAATCACTGGCCTGATCACCTGGCATCCAATTTTTATCACATTTACTGTACAGCTGCATAAAATGATTTTTTTCCGCATATCCCAGGTTAGGAGGCTGGTCAGATTGCTGGGTGAGCCAGGATACAGCACCGCTGGAGCAAGTAGTGTTCAGGGCCTCGCGCAAGAGCTCAACAGTGGCTGCTTGGCTGTTCTGGCGGCTGAACCCCCGACCTTCCAATCAGTAATCCAGAGTCTTAACTGTTTGAGCTACCATCTGCACCCGTTTATCACTGCCTCCAGCTTGCCTGAATGATTCCTTGGTCACTGTGTGGCTTGAGCAAAACATTTCTCTGAAGCTGGTCAGATACAGGGACACTGTGTCAGGCTCCGATAGTGCAACCTTCAGTAGTTTCAAATTTAGTCCGAAGGTTGTCTCGTACTAACGCGCTTAAACGGTTTATTTATAAAGAGATGGCATGTAGATGGTACAGGGAGTGATAGTGAGAGCCAAAAACTTTCCAGAAAATGTCCTTCAGTATGCCTGGAAAACTATTCCTGCAGACTACATAAATACAAGAAAGTATTGCTCTTTGGATGCAAAATATGAAGAAATGAGGGGCAGCTCAAAACGTTTGTACACTACTGTACATCAGCAACTACGACGAGGACTACAAGATTTTTGTTTAGTCAATGAGAATGTATTAAAACAGATGTGTTAATATAAAAACCTGTGCTTTTCTCTGTAGTTAGCAACTTTAACAAGATTACCAGAAAAACAGAAACTGTTTTTCTTTCATTTTCTTTTTTTTTTCTTTTTTTATCAGTGTTGCATTATAGCTGTATTACTGTGTACAAATAAAACGTGACCGCTGTGAGTTGCATTTCATGCCCACAGTGATAGTGATAAATGGAGCACTTCCTTTTCTCACACATCAGTACTTCCTGGATACTGTGCGCTCGTTATAGTGCTGCATTTGAACGATAGTGTCAGATTATAATCAGATAAAAAAAGAGATACTGAATGTAACTTGCTAAAAACATGTAGTCGTGTCACATTCTCTCATGTGGCTGCATTCGAATGTAGTGACCGTGTAAACAAGAGGGAAAGAAAAGTAAAATAACAAGATCATATAACATGAGGGTATTGTATCCTGCTCACAAGGTCACCTGGACAAAGGCTCACCCAAATGCACACACTTTCCAGGATCAAAAATAAGAATTAAGAATACAGAAACACAATGGCTGTGTCTTCAATAAGGACAGCATGGGGACCATACTTTAAGAAGCTTGTAAGACTGTGTTAGATCATTTACTTACACACACACACACACACACACACACACACACACACACACACACACACACACACACACACACACAAACACACACAC
>JAQMYJ010000001.1:23670229-23685683 GCA_030014305.1 Clarias laeviceps
GCCCCCCCGCCCCTGCCCCCCCGCCATCGCTGCGCACTTTAGAAGCCATTTTCGCTCTGTGCTCCGGTCTTGTCTTTAGACCGCAACTTCTCAGAGCCGTAACCAATCAAATATCAGACTACCGCCCAAATACCAGCATAACCAGATCAGAAAGAATGAAAGTAGTTATATTTGAAAAAAAAATATTTTTTAGAGCCAATCAATCGTCAGTTTCATGCTCGATCGTCGCTGATGGGTTCGAGTAATCGATTAATCGAGTACTCGTGCACATCCCTAAATGATACAGTGTACTAATGCATGGATCAAATCAGATTTGGAAGCCAATCATACCTGAGAAGTCCAAAAAGTCTCAACAAGCAGCAAACTAGGTTGCAATCACAAGAAATGTCAGAAGAGATGGAAAAAAAAAATCTTTGAAGACCAGTTACATCACAATCTCATGGCTAAGGCTGTCCTAATTCAAAGGCACCTTTAAAGGAGTCCAACAAATGAGGGCTTCTTTCTCTTGACAGCAAAAGAAGCAATGGTGGATCCTTCGCAGCCCAACCCATGCCAAGATTCTTTGTGAAACTACTGGTGAATCCAAGACCCAAGGGTCACACTATGAAATGTAAGTACTGTGTTTCAACTCGATTGAATAGCTGAATAGCTGAATGATTCTGTTAAAAATATTAAAACAGGTTTACATAAAATATGGTTCAGTATTCTTCCACATCATTAACCAATAGGCACCGATAGTGAAGCATCTCAATTTCTTGTAATACCATAAGTCTATGTAACAAGTCCAATGCAGCTGTGAAGGTTGCTAGACGATAGAAGCAGCACTTCACAATGCGACGATAAGGGCGGAAACACCTGGGGGCACAAATAGGAAATCGTAGACCAGTCTCGTTTCGGTTCAGTATTTTGCTATCTACACAGTCAGCAAAGGCCACAAGCCGTGGAAGGCTGTGTATATCACATTCTTTAAAGGATGCACTATTAATAGACAACTATTATCTCCTAACTAAAAAAAATGTAATCAGTCATGATCCTTACTAGAACTCACCAGACTACAGAAATGTCCATGAGAGAACTGCAAAGTGAAAACCCCTGGGAATCAAGAGAAACATAAAGGACTGTCTCAGGTTTGCTAAAAATAAAAATAAAAACAGTGATAACATTCTATGGACTGATGCATCAAAAGTGTATATATTTGGAAGATTTTAGTACTGTTACATTCAGCTTTTAGCTAGCTCGGTATTCAATATACAGAACAATATAAAAACAGTTGTCATGGTCAAGTGCAGATACTTAGGTACTCAGATACTCAGGGCCTGAGTGGCTCGCCATAACTGATGGAACAATGAAGTCTGTTGTTGATCAGAAAATACAAAACGTGGGCCTCTGAGTGGCACGGTGGTAAAGTGCTCGCCCTATCATCCGGAGATCGCGAGTTCAATTCCCAGGTGATGCTCTCGCAGCCGGAGGTCTAGAGAGAGCTGATTGGCCGAGCTTTCTCAGATGGGAGGGATGAGAGGTACTTCGTGCTCCCACATTAATCACGGCTCTACAGGGACCGTCTGTGAGCTCACGCAAGCGGAAGGAGCAGATAGCGCTGTCCTCCGAGTGTGTTACGCCTCCCCTGTGAGCATGCAGTTCGAAAAGATGCAGTCTGCTGGCGTCACGTGGTACGGAGGAAACACGTTATAGTTTTCGGCCCTCCCGACTGAGTGGTAGTAGTAGCCTTAATGTGGGAGCCCCCTAGTGACGGGGAGGATTTGGAGACGACTAAATTAGAGGAAAATAAAAATAAAAATTGGAGAAAAATAAAATAAAATACAAAACGATGATGTCCCATCATTAATTTCTGATAACTGATAAGTGTAGGTGGATTATTCAGTAATGCAATGATCCTAAGCACAAAAGCAATTCCACAAATAGCTCAAAAGAAACTAAATTAAAGTCTTCTGCAGTGGCTTAGTCAACGTTGTGGCTCGGACCCCTCAGGGATTCTGTTGCAGACTGATCTACAGGTATCAGGAGCATTTGGTTGGAGTTGCTATGGGGGCAATTACTTATTTACATAGGCAATCTATATGTTACATAACATCTTTTTCTTTAATAAATGAAATTATCATTTAAAAACCGTTTTTGTGTTTCCACAGGTTCTCATTTTATTATAAGATGTTGCAATAAGAGTTGTCACACATGGTGGCTTTAAATAGAGGAACTCAGGAGCAAGTACTTCTTCACAGCACATATTTTCACTGTTCATTTCCTGACATGCATTCATTTAGATGTGTTAAACATCTCAGGAGAATACAACTTGTTTATGTTGATGAAAATCCCAAACATCTGAGCTCACTGGTCAAGCATGGTAGGGGTTGTGTCATGGCTTGGGCTTGCATGGCAGCTTCTGGAACAGGCTCAATGATATTTATTGAGAGTAGAATGAATTCTGGAGAAGTCTGGAGAAATTCTGTCTACCAATTTACAGAGCAATGCATTTAATCTAATTGGAAGGAACTTAATCATAGAGCAAGGACAACAGTCCAAAACACACTGCCAGCCCAACAAGACACGTCCTCAGAGGGAAAAGTGCAAGGTATTAGACTGGCCGAGTCAATCACTAAACCTTTAACCCAAATTAGCATGCATTTCATTTCCTGAAAGTGAGGCTAAAAAGAGAATGTCCCAAAACAAAACCAAAATGTCTGGGGGAGGGGGGTGGGGCAGCTTGATGCAGTATTACAAGCAACAGATAAGCAACTATATATAATAGATATGCAAAGTATAAAGTTATTTACTTTAAGACAATCTGTTCCTATAATTTTGCTCTTCCAAAAAAAAAAGGGAAAAAAACATGTTATAACAAATCTTTAATGTATTGCAAAAAGTGAAGAATTCCATTGCTTGTGGAAAGGATTGTATTTATTTAGATAAAATATCAGGGGGGCTGAACACTTGCAAGAACACCTGCACACATCTGGCAAAGATGGACCGCTGGCTACATTATGTAAAAAAATAAACACATTATCCTATTCACATGGGTTTCAAATAAATTTTGGAGTCAGTTTGGCGACACATGAATTAGCACACAAAAGAATCACAGTACATTACTGAATTCCCCTCCCTCCCCCATTATTTATACAATAGTGATGTATATAAGTATAAAACAAACAAAACAAAACAAAAAAAAAAGGCATTTGATGAAGGCATTTGATTAAATTGTAGAAAGTGAAAGGATGTGTAGAAGTCAGGCACCATGTCTTTGATGATCATCTCTTTCATAGCATTATCTATTCTACTGTATAGTTGTTGCACATATTCATGGCATATCCTTAGTATATAGTAAGAATCTCTAAATGGCGGACTGCGGTTCAGAGCCGGACAGACTGACAGTTCTATCTGGACCCTGATACTTTTCTGATAAATAAGAATAATTAATATATGAGTAATCTAGCGCATTTCTTTAGTAATTTAGCTCTTTTGCCCTCTAGGTGGGCGTGGCTATACGCGTCACTAAACAAAGCCAAGCAATGCGATAGTTTACTGTGTATAGAGTGTGCAGAAGAAACAGAACTGATGGTAAGAAACCAAATGCCCTCCTTCCACAGATTTCCCCCTATATAATCGCTACAGAAACATATATTACTACATTATTTTATATCTTGATTATGATCAAATATTGTATTACTATTATAATGATTCCCTAGTCACATCACAACCTTAGTAAATATTAACAAAATATTGACATATTAAATGCATATTTGACACTTTTGTCAAATGTTGATCTGAACTAAAATACTTAACTGTTTTTCATCAGTATGTGTTTATGCCATCATTTTGATATACATGTATATTTTTGTATTTTTTCAAAATCTTGTCATATTTTATATAATAATAATAATTTGTCACATGTACCCTACAGCACAGTGAAATTTTTTTTTCCACATATTCCAGTTAGGAAGCTGGGGTCAGAGCGCAGGGTCAGCCAAGTTGACACTATTGGTGTAAACATTTGTTGTATTACATGACAAACCCCTGCACAAAAGGAACTATTATATGACAATTTTTCATTAATGGTCTCCATGGCTGTCACATGACTAGGTCTCATTATAACAGTAATATCATATGTATTAATAATAATAATAATAATAATCATATAAATGTATGTTGTAGTATAATATTTAGAATATTTGATAGAGATCATAGGGGGAGCAGACAATCAGTACCATTTAGCCCATAACACCTGTATGTTAGAGAAACAAGAGTCCTTTCATATTAATTTACAGCCCAGCAGAGGCAACTTACACGGCCATCAAACTGAGCTCAAACTGTCCACGTTTAATGCAGTTACTGAAAATTGACAATAAATATTATTGAAATTGCTGTTTGTTTTTGTGCATAGAGATCTGAATTCGAACACAAAATGCAATTTAAATCTCTGCTCAAAGAATATTTTACTGATTTTATTATTCATTTAAATTCATGACCTCTGGTATATAGTATTTGTGGCATTTACTGGGTATACACACTTATTTAACCTGCACCTTATAAGTTGCACAATTCCAGTATATACACTGATGTAATATACACTACTATTGGCACTTCTGGTACATGTTACACTGCATTCTATCTATCTATCTAGATCTTATGGAGGATTTGAGACTAGACAGCACTGGGGTGTGTTTAAAACTTTGTGAATATAATTGTTCTGCCAACCACTTAACTTTCAATGAAACACCACCATGCCAGAACATTTCTATTAAAAAAGGGACTAACAAGTGTTAACTGAGTTACAGATCATGGGGTTTGTGGTTACTACATGTAGGTCGGTGCAAAACAAGGCGTGCATTACACAATACACACTTCTTTGCTTTCATTTTGTGAAAACTGACACTGAATCAGAAAGAAGTAACACAGCTCATGTATTAAAAAAGTGCTCACAGCTCTCTCTTTAGTGCTCTACATGAGCATCCTCCCATACGTTACTTGTGTAACACAGACACACACACACACAGCACAAGGACAGTTACCTTTTCTCGACTGTTTGCGTGCAGGTTTCTTATGGCCCATGGCAGAGATGGCGGCTTGCAGTAGTCCACCCAAAAACCTAACTTTAACCCTTATTTAAGATATCCACCCTTCTGTGTTGGAAAAAAAAATCACAGTAAATCAAAATACACAAACAGCGTCCTCAACTCTATGTTTCCGCGTGGGATGGAGCATAAATGGAGCGTCCCTCCAATGTCTATCCGGATAAACGGCGCTCACGAAGCTTGTAGCCAATCAGCGCTTGGATTTTGTCTTAGAGCGCGAACCATGTGCATGGCCGCGCCTGTGAGCCCGCCCACTGTTGGAACGTGCGTAACGTGGCAAACTTGAGAACTCGGATAGTTTTTCTCGCGAGATCTCTGGCTCTAATTAAATTCCCCGAGAATAGAGTGAAAAATTTGTTTGGAGTTTTTTGGGCTACAGTTATGTAAGTCACTTAAACACTCACTGTTTGTGATTGTAACCCCAGCAGTCTTGCCATGACCACCCAGACCGTTAGGACAATAGATATATCAATACCACCTGCCATAACACAGGTAATTCTATTCATTACTTCCTTATCTACAGTACATCCTGTCAGTGTTCTACAAAGCACAAATTCACAATGCATGTTTGAAGTCCACAAAACTGGAAACCCCCTACATTTGAGAATGTATTTGTCGGTAACAGGATATAATTGCATCTCACTCACTCATTGTTAATACTGTACCTCTTTAACCTGTATACAGGATCATGGGGGGACAGGAAAGTATCCCAGGAGGTGGGTTACACCCTGGACAGGGTGCCAATCAATCATAGGACACACACACACACGTTTGGGAACACCAATTAGCCTAATGTGCATGTCTTTAGACTGTGGGAGGAAACTGGAGTACCCGGAGGAAACCCACCAAGCACAGGGAGAACATGCAAACTCCATGCACGGATTGTATCTTGGGGGTTGGAACTTGCTCAAGGGTCCAGCAGTGGCAACCTGGCAGCATTGGGGCTCAAACCGAGGACCTCCTAGTCAGCAGTTCAACACCTTAACCACTGAGCCACCCCTGTCCCTGATGTATTAATGTGTGAAAGTAGTTGCAGGTTTCTCAACGTTTTTTAAATATATACTGTTCAGAAGAAGGCACAATTTAAAAGGAATTTTAAAACTATGTAAAATTGCTGCAACAAATATAAACAAAGAAATGTTAAGAGAAAAAAGCTATTTAAAACTTTAACTAAAACATAAAACCTTTTGAGATTAAAATCAGAATTCTGAGAAAAAAAAGTCACAACTTAAATACATTTTTATGGTGACTTTTTTCTCTTAAATTTGTTTCCAAATTAACCAATTAATACCTGTCAAAGGAACAAAGAGAAAAAAAATCAAGTAAGCAGCGTCCTAGGGTTTACATAAAGTTGGACAGACAAGAATAAATAAATACTAAATAAGAAATCAGAAATTCAGAGTATCTTCATGCAAATTAAAATTCAATCCAAGGAAATTGTATTGTATCTTCCATATGGCCATCAGAAAAACGTATTTGAGTTCTGAGGGTTTTCTCATAATTCTGACTTTTATTAAAAATTCATTTAAAAGACATTTTTATTTCCACAAAATTCTGATCTTTTTTCTCAGAATTCTGACGTCAATCTTGGAGAAAAAATTCAGAACTCTAATAAATTTTTATGGCGGCCCTAATCCACATCTATACTTCTCTATTAATAACAACACACTTACATTTTTTTCTTCCATTTTTATTTAGGTGGAAATATCAAAACACAAAGTCATCATCAATAGACAATATGCAATGTTATAATCCTCGACATGCTAAATGAATAGATGTTTAATGCTATCTTGACATTATTCACTAATCTTAAAACCATTTAAATCAACACTGAATTATGATGATTCATTTAAATCAAGAAAAAAAAGAACAGAAAAGATGTCAACACTTTTATACAGTAAGATCTTGTAAAAACTAAGCTCATCTTCACATATATTCATCTTTATATCTTATTTCAGCTCATATCAACACAGTTCACTGGGATGACTGAAAGGAAACCTGCTTTATAAAGAATAGGTTGCTAAAACCACATATAATTCACTTACTTAAAGGAGTCTAATATACTGTATTTACAAACTGTCATGTGGTTGCAATTTTACAATTACTTTATGTTTGTTGCAGCAATTGTGCATAGTTTTATAAATCCTTTTAAATTGTGGCTTCTTCTGTACAGTATGTGTTGAGAAAAATGTGACTACATCGAGAAATTAGTACAAGTAAAAATAAAGAGAGAAAAAAAATTAAGTATCTTACTAGTGTTTGCGGAAAGTCAGGCAAAGAAAAAGTAAACTTTAAATAAGAAATTGGAAAATAAGTGTATTTTCAAGAAAATGAAAATCCAAGGAACTCTATCACCATTTAACAAATGAAACAGCAATGCAGATAAAGCCCCTTTTAACTGACATTTCACTGAAGTTGTCATTTGAGTTCTGAGAATAATTCAGCATTGGAAAACACTGCACATTTTACATAAAGGGATTAATTAACAATGAAGGAGAGAAATACTGTGGAAAAAGAGAAATGTCTTATTTTTCATTTCTTGGATTAAACTGCTAAAAAGCGCAACCACTGTGCATGTATACGCCACTTTGTCTAAGCTGTAGTGCACGCGGAAGCAAGCCCATTCTGAGTAGAATCCATATCACACCTCAGGAATTGAGTGGTCCATTAGAGATTTCACAATGCTGTTGCACATTCTGTGAAGAGAAAACAAATAAAGCAATTTTTTCGGGATACTTGGAGTGCTTCTGATTAACATTTTTTTTCTGCAGTCGTTTTACCTTTTCATCATGTGTTCGAAGATGACCACTGGCATCACAGTTATAGTCACAACATTCCCACTAGTGTTGAGGATGTCTGACACTTGAGAGTCCTGACAAATGAAAGTAAATAAAGAGAAAAAAAAAACAGAGGCATTTATTGTTTAGTCTACTCGTGTTTCAGAAATATAATTAAAATATTGCAATATTTGTCTCTTCATTACTTTTCCAGAAAGTAAAACTCTCTAACAAGAACGCTGGACATTCTCCAAAGAGACACTAAATATAATTCTACCATTTGCAAGAAGACCTAAATATATTAATAATTCTTATAATGGTTTCACAGTTATTCAGCTGTCATCTAATCTCAGCCACATAAAGAAGCATAGAAAGAGAGAAGGAAAAGAGAGAGTTTCACCTTCAATCCAATCACATTCTGTCCATTGATTTCACAGATCTGATGGTCAGTGAGCAGTCCATTACGTGCTGCAGAGCTGTCCTTCACTATGGATGTAATTCTGCCTTTCTTAAACAAGAAACCAAGCTGCCCGCTCATGTCCTTATGCAGAGTGACGGCACGCTCCATTGGCCTGCACAAAGACATAAAAACAGCTTGAACTTGAACTCATTATGACCTTAGTGGAGCCAGTCCCAAACTTCACAAGGCTGTGGCAAACTTTGAAATGTGAAAAACTTCCACCCAAACCTTTAATCACAGCTCTGCGAGAGAAATTAAGAACATCATGTTGTTAAAATTCGATGGGAATTTTAACCCTAATTACTTACTCACTCATCGTCTATACCGCTTATTCAGGGAGGGCCTGCAGCTGAAACTTAGGTCACCAGCTGGGGTAGACTCTGGACAGGGTGCCAATCCATCGCAGGGCACGCACACATACACACACTCATTCACACATTACGGGCAATTTGGGAACGCCAATTAGCCTAATCTGCAGGTCTTTGGACTGTGGGAGGAAACCTACCAAGCACAGGGAGAACATGCAAACTCCATGCACAGAGAGATGGGAATCGAACCCCTACCCTGGAGGTGCAAGGCAACAGTGCTAACCCTAAATCCAAAATGAAAAAATTAAAAACTTTTTCATTTATTTGTTATAACCCACACTTTGGGAAACACTATCTTAGTGGAATCCTTTTGAATTTTGCTGAAGAAACAGGAAGATGAGGTATTTATGCCCAAATCGAAAATTTCATATATTGCACCTACTGCACTCTATTGGTCGTAGTGCAAAACTATCCTGTTCAACGTATTACCTGACTTGATATGACAAGCCATATTTTTCACTCACATGGGGTTAACAAATATACAAGCATGTGTCCTCATTCCACCATGTTGTTCTCTATAGCATACTACACCTTTATAAAATAGCAAGGACGAAATACAGAAATCGTTTGCTTTCATATGCACTGTAAAGCTGTTTTACCTTGATTTTGTGATTACAGATCTGGAATTTAATGTTGTTCATGGATCAAATGTTAAAAAATACGTTACCAATATATACAGTACTTACCTACAGTACCAGTCGAAAGTTTGGACACACCTTCTAATTTAATGTTTTAGTTTAGTGATTTCTTTTCTACATTCTAGAACAATACTGGGGAATAAAACTAATGCATAGCATATTAAAACTATGAATAATACATATGGATTTATGCAGTTAAGTTACAACAGCTACAGTCAGTATTTTAAGACATGAAGGTTAGCTGTTTTGAAATAGTTCTTGCAAGAACAGTATTGTCAAGTGCATTTGCAAAACCCATCAAGCACCATGATGAAACTGGCTCAGCATTGTTCTACAATGTAAAAAGACATAGAAATCAGGAAAGACCATTGAATTAGAAGTTATGTCCAAACTTTTGACTGGTACTGTACATTTAGACTTGCTCACGATTGCTGCCTTGAATGTTAAAATATCCCATTCCTAGAAGCTTTATCAATAATTCAGGTGAAGCAGAGTCGTTCTTATAAATAAAACATTTATGTATTGTATGTTCATGACTACCGGATACCCTAAACTACCATGTTCTGTCCTTAAGATAAGCATCATGTGTGTACCTGTCTCGTACAGCGAGTGTTATTCTCTCAGGATTGGCGTTCTTCAGAACCTTGTGTGCACGGTCACTGTTCCAGCCAGCACAAGACTCTCCATTGATCTGTAGAATCTGATCACCAAAGCGAAGCCCTGCTAACGCTGCTGCAGTGTTCACTTGTACAAGCTGTACAAACACCCCCTGAATAACAGACGTCACAGTAATCTCAACTCAACCCAATAATATGCAGTAATTTAGACAATATACATATTTTTAGTTTCTAAATTATTCAAAAAAGCATGAAATGAGCTGTCACCAGTAGTAATACTATATTACAGTTATAGTCTGGTTGACCTTATTTGGAACTAATGTACTTACAGTATCTAAGAATCCAATCATGTGGATACAGGTTCAATTAACGTTTACATCAAACATTAGAATAAAGACAATTAGTTATCATTGTGACCATCTGCATGGCATATTTGTTAGTGCCAGAAGGACTGGCCTGAGGATTTCAGGAACTGTTGATCTTTTCACACACAACAGTATCTAAAGTTTGCAAAAAATGCTAAAATAAATACTGTGTGCATCTCAGATATCAACGCTTAAAGTAGACGGGCTACAACACCAGAAGATCACAATAGGCTCCTCTCCTGTGGGTTGGAGTTGGTTCCCAGACTAATGTTTTACTCTTTTGTTTTAGTGCTGCACAATGAATCGCATATAAATGGAAATCTCGATATGAACGTGTGCAATCACTTAATCACAACAGGCTGCAATTTAATACAGGTAATAATATTTTAAGGAATTTATGTAGAACTTGTCAATAATGTAGGTGTTTGTTTATTTTTTCAAATACTTTTGATGTGATAAATCAGTACTGTTTAGTTATTTGCTGTTGCCGTAGATTTGAATAATTTTGATCTCGCAGTTTAATAATTGCAATGTGTTTTATTTTTTTTTATGCAGTTGTATTTTTTTGTAGAAGCTCCATCAGTCCTCTGGGATTTCAGATTCATACTATCTGTGAGTTCAGATTCATACTTATTTTTATTATAGTATATAGTATAGTATTATAGCATGAATCTGGCAATTTTCTTTAAGACATAATCATACAGAACATAAAGTTCTGTAATGTTACAAACAGAATATGTTAGGGAAGTCTGGTATCTTACATTGTCTATGGCTTTGAGACGGAGGCCAATCTTGCCGTCCATGTCTTTACAGAGCACCACCTCTCTAACGCCTTGTCGAATCTCAGCCCTCTTCACTCCTATATCATTGCCAGTTACAGGAGCAACGGCCCAATTTGTGCCCGACGAATGAACACTGAGAGCCTATGAACAACAGAAAAAACATAGACTCTGCATTTATGTGCAGGACATTAAATAAATTCTACTGTAGATACATGACCACAGATGCAAAAAGACTTACTCCACTAGTTTGCTCTGGAACTGTGGTAGAAAAGGCTTTTATTGCCTCGATATTAAGATTCAGACCCATAAATTCGCTCAGCTGAGGATACAAACCTCCAGAGGCATCTGTCCACACAAACACAGAAAAATTTAGATTTCTGAATCTCATAAAGTACATACTTACTCATTAACAATTATTTTACATGGGGTGGCCCACAAGTCTGGATGCATATGTATATATTCTCACATGAAATATGATGATTTTATTTTTTATTTTGGAACTCAGTAGTCGATCAGAATCAGAATCAGGCCGAAATAATTGTTGCACTAAGAGAAGAAATCATCTATGCATGTAACAACATCAGTTCTGATGCATTAGTGAATGTTTGATGTTCCTGTACTTAGTGTATACACAAGTGCTGCAAAGTCAAAGACTCTAAAAGGTGGGCAATTTGAGATCAATTTGGCGGTCAGTCCTAGCATTTGCTCCATTTGCTCCAATTTGGCGAAAATTCCTAATTTGAAATATTTCTTTGCCTACGGTAAGGATTCAAATTTTTGTGCCACCCTGTACACTGAAAAGTGCTGAGCATTTTACCTGTCCCAATTTCCTCCACTTTTGCCCCCGTATGGGCGGGGCTATACTGATAGTGTGCATGGTCAGTGAGTGCCAGGGGCGGGGCTTTGGATGGACTGGCAGTAGGGGTATTCTGCGCCTGCATCAGAGATGAGATGAACTTTGTTTTTCATTTTTAAGCCCAAATGAAGCATGTTGCATATGCTGAGTTTTTTTTTTTTTACATCACAATCACAACACACAGCAGTCATACCTGAATAAATTTATCCACCTTCAGGTCTTCTAAAGACGGATACAATGACATGATTAGTCTCCTGTTTCTTGTTGCACTCTAGATATCAGTTACCTGGATACAAACAAACACACACAAACACAAGCACAAACAAGTCTACTTGCTGGCTACAGGCTACTATGGTGCATTCTCTCATAAAAACATAATGATTAATAGGAAACATAATGATGATCTGTCCGATCCTGAACTGATAGCTCGAAGACAGAAGGTTTGTTTGGACCCGCATGCCTTCATCCATCCATGCAGAATGACGTCAGAGCCTCAGCGACAAGGAAACAATCTGTTTATTTCCTATAAACCGCTCTTCAGCATGATCATTGACACCGGGGGGAAAAATCGTAAACAAAAGTGCACATGTAGCTGTGAAGAGGAGAGGATGAGGCAACACCTAGAACAATTTCGCAATGCGAAACCCTGGTCCAGTCCTTCTCCTGGTAACACGCAACACACAACATTCACACACACACACACACACACGTCTATAACCTGCTTTAATGATGGATGATGCAGGATGCATTTGTTTTTTACGATCGGGTTGATGAAATCGATCCAAAGACTCACCTTGATGATGATGATGATGATGATGATGCTGTGATGGCTTCAGACTGTGTGTGTGTGTGTGTGCACAGGCTATACTATACAGCACAGTACATGCACCAGAATGGTGCAACTAGGTTACGCGCTGTCCTCCGTTGCGGTTCGGAAAGCCGATACTAATCGTGATCCTGATGATGAGTCTTGACCTTCTGCGTCTCAGATGATGAGCTGATCACGTGGTATCAAACGCACGCATATCCCACTAGTGCAGTGTGTGTGAGCATCATCAGCTGAACTGATAAGGAGTCATGTTGTTCCCTAACATCAAAACTCTATACACTGGGACTCAGTCATGATCTTCATAATGTTCCATTGTTATTTTGTAGCTTAAGAGAAGTGACATTACATTTTGCATTGGTCTTCATGGCAAGTGAAGTGAATAAGCACTTTTGCAAAAAAAAAAAAAAAACACTTTTTTCTTACTACATACTTAATACAGTTTATTTATGCAGTTCTTACTTTTTTTTTTTTTTTTTACATTTTTACATTTTCTATATACTATAAAGAGAATATATACATATTTCTCTTTTATACTTTATTTTATTTATTGTAATAAAATATATAATAATAATGTAAATAATGTAAATTAAAATATATATATATATATATATATTCCTTTTTAAGGTCACAACAGTCATGCATTTCCCTGCATATCATACTGTGTATGGTTGTGTATGTGGCAAATAAAATATATTGTTATTCCAGCACACATCATCTGTCATAAAGACTTATTTGGGCACAAGCTAGTACTTGCAGTAGGGCATGGACGTCTAAAAAAGTTTAATTATATTTAGATCATGCGTTTAAATAATGTTAATTAAATTCATGCATAAATTGGGAAAACTTGTCATTGGTTGTGCTCTGCTGTATCCGCATTCCTCACACTAGGGGGCGGTGCTACACAATCGGCAGCAGTTTCATGCTGACTTACTGCCCCACTTATGCGCTAAAAATGCCACCCTGCCATAAATTGCCCCTCCCTCACATAATCTCATATAATAAATTCATATGTTTATTATTATTATTATTAAATATGCTATTACTATTATGATGAGCCCATCACGTGAAAGCCATCAAGACCATTCAGAAAAATTGTCAGATAATATTTATTTTGTGGGACATTTATTTTGCCGGGGTTCGTCATGTAATATCAGATCATGCAAGATCAGATCAAAATGAATGCATTGAAAAATCAATTAAATATGCAAATATTCCATCAATGGCAGGACGATGGCTTAGTGGTTAGTGCTGTCACCTTGCACGTCCTGGGTTCGATTTACACCTCAGTGTCTGTGTGTGTGGAGTTTGCATGTTCTCCCAGTGCATCCCCGGGTTTCTCTGGTTCTCTGGTTTTCTCCCACAGTCCTAAGACATGCAGATTAGGCTAATTGCCTGTAGTGTGTGAATGAGTGTGTGAATGTTGCCCGGGGAGGTCCTACCACGGTTGTGAAAATAGGAATAAATAGTCATCATTGGCCTTTACGGTCCCTAGTTGGACTACAGACGTTCCTAGATGAATAGATGGATGGGATTTCATTAATGTTTTTGAAGCCTGTCACATGACTAGGGCTCATTATAATAGTGATCATAATAAAGATGTCAAATTATGTTGTAAAATATAATCTATATTGACAAATATAATGTGCCCAAAATAATAACCTAGTATAGACCCAATGCTTAAAATATAGTCTCGGATAAATTTTGTGCAGTTTTTTAAGGAAATTATGGTTGCTTAGTTTTATTGAACTTCCTGCAGAACCAGGCACACATACAAAACTCAGAAGCTTTCTTTTTTCATTTTTGTTTTTGTCCAGTTATGGGTAATTGTTTGTTTGTTTTTGTACTGACTTATTAATTAAGTTAAGAAATAAACATATACTGTATAACAAACAGAAAATATTGTAAGTTACAGTCTGTACACTGCTCATAACCAGTTATCAATTACTTTTACACATAGCGCCGGTAGGTTTGGACAGCTTTTTTCCCTTAAATGAAAATCATAATTTAAAAACTGAATTTCGTATTCACTCCGGTTATACTTGTGTAATCTTAAAATTTTTTTGATGACCTGAATCATTTAAGGGTGACAAAAAAAAGAAAAAGAAAAATCAGTAAGGGGGTAAACACGTTTTCACAACACTATATATGTGCGGCACGCTGACCCCTCCAGGGTTGAGTGTTTGAAACTTCGGCTGGATACACTCTATCGCAGACAAGGTGCCAATCCATCGCAGAGCCCACATGCACACATCACACACTCACATGCACACACTACGGGCAATTCTGGAACACTAACCTTTTTGCAAGGCACTTTTTTGTTTGTGTGTGCCTTGCAAAATTATTCATACCCCTGCAAAAGACTGGGATTGGGGCAGATGTTCTAGGGGAATGAATACTTTTGCAATGCACTGTCCTGTATACACATACTGAGTTGTAATTTTCCTGAACAATAGTGGCATGCCTCTGCTGCAGGAACTACTGTACTGTCACCTAATGGTCATATACTTTTTTTTTTTTTTAACCAGGAATCTGTAAATAATCTTTTGCTTAAGAAAAATGTAGTATTTAATATATACATTACTGATTTCCTATTTGGTATTAACATAGATTTACTACAAAAACCAAAAACCGGCACACAAAAAATACTGTGCATGAATAAAATTTCAATGTGTTTATTT
>JAQMYJ010000001.1:23686043-23718543 GCA_030014305.1 Clarias laeviceps
ATATATATATATATATACACATGCAAAAAGTATGTACACATAAATAAAAAAAAAAAATAATAAAGTAAAATAAAAAACATTTTAATTATAAAAAAGTAATAGAAGTAATACTACTGAACTCTAGTTTACAACAAAAAACGTTTTCTACATTTCACCAACAGACAAATATATAGTGTTTTAATGCAACTTGTCCTTTACAGACACTTATTGTGCACATTTAATTTGAAAACTGATATATATATAAACCACAATCAGTAAGGGGCAAACATTTCTAAATACAGTACAGTAAAAATAAAGTTTCATATGAAAGCTGACAAACACCCAACTACACATTTATACAATATTAAACAAGCTGTAATTCAATTTACACTCAGTAAACAATTTATTAAGTGTACCTACTCTAACTATTCCTAATAAACAACATAATTTGCTACTACAGTTCATGATCTGTACCTGAAGAGAAAATGATTAACCTGTAGGAATGTAAAAGGAATGTCAACAAGCCCCTAAGCATATTAGAGACAGAAACCAGCTACCGCCCTGGCAAAACGTCACCAGAGAGTTTGCAAGCAGATACAGAAATGGGTTAACAACCCGAGAGTACGACAGTATTCGACTTTAAAATGTAGTTACTTTGTCTATATACATAAAATGTATTTCTTATGTGTTTTTTTCCCAATATAGAGGAAAATACCTTAAAAGTACACATCATATTCGTCACATTAAACATGGAGCCATTGTTTCATTTCAAACCCTTCGTGCTTAAGTACAGAGCTAAAATAATAGAAAAAGTCCCAGCAGCTTACAATACTTTTTCAGTGGCTAGGTATACCTAATAAAGAGGTCAAATGATGTATACTGAATCAATAAACCTGAACGAATGCTCTTTTCAGTTTCCCTCACATTCTTTGTTTAGCAGTCATCATTAGCACCTGTCTTCTGGGATCTCTCTGTGTTCCTGTTTGCTCTTGCTCTATACCTTATTAATACATCTTGCACAGGTGGCAGGATGCCCAGTCCAGCACGGGTACGGTCTGGCGATAGTATGTCATGAGGCTCAATGATTTCTAAGTCATAGTGCCAGAGTGCCAGCATGAGAAATTGCTTTAATTCGTTCATGGCGAAGAAACGACCCGGGCACTTACTGGTACCGGAACCAAATGGGACAAGGTAATCCTTCAGTTGTCGGCCATTTTTAAAGAACTGACTCTGCTTTTGACCTTCCTTATCCAAGAACCGGTCATATTTAAACTCCTGTAATCAGAAATAAAAAATGATTATGAGCACATTTTCAGTAATGAAGAAAAGTAACAGCAGCTGTACAGAAATGATTAAAATGTACATGCATAATATACATAAGGGTTAAACTATATACAAGTATTTACGTGTATTCAAAGTATTTACCAGTGGGTTTGGGTAGATGTCCGGGTCTAGGTGTATCAGTCGAGGGTAGAGAGCGATGTAATCTCCTTTCCTAATAGCTGCCTCTTGACCTGAGTCCAGTGTCAGAATAAAGTCATTGCTTGCAACTCGGATCATAATGGAAGCACTTGATAGACGTAGAGCTTCATTGATAATGCTCTCTGCAAAGTAAAACCACACTTAGTGATTTAGTCCAAATATGATACTCAAGATTTACCTCTAAACACTTTTGAGTCACCATATTATTCATGATATTTTGTCAGCAGGCTGGGTTATATAATGGAATACTAAAAGCATAACAAAACATGAATCATGTAAAAAATCCCAGGGTTCAGCATGGGCACTCTGACTGGTCTTCGGTTGCACAGCCTCATATGCAACAAGCACAAGCTGTGAATGTGCAGACACTTTTCTATCATAGCTGACATAAAAAAAATTTGTTTGATCAATTAATTTTGTTTGATCAAATGTGCTACAGTAAGCCTCCTGTGTGATCGGACCAAACACACTACACTTCGCTACTCACGTACATCAGTTACATTTGAGCGCCCATAACACCAGTGTTAACCACAGCAAACCTGGAACACCCCGCCCCTTGTAAGAATCACTCAGATCCTTACACTTGACTATTATTCTAAATCTCATTGTTAAGGAGACCTGGTGAAAACAGCAGCATTAACAACATAATACACAATACCATTATCACCACTGACTGGTGAAATGAACAACAGTGATAACTAATTATACACAAGCAAACTGGTGACAGGATCATAGGCACCCAAGGCCCATCTATGCCTGCAGTGACGTAAGGCAAGTCCCTCGGGACTAATCCCACATGAAAAAAACAATGTAGCACAAATCGCAGACAAAAATTTAAGCTGGGCACAATAGAAAGGTATCAGAACCCCCAGTACATCACTACCTGCTGTGTAAGGGGCTCACACAGTCCAATCCGATCATACACACATGGAACGCACCCGTCAAACAAGTCTAATCTATAGAGTCCCCATCCTGCAACCCACAGCACCCAAAGAATTTGCAGCTAAAATCCTGGTGCCAAAGGTCTTGTAATGTCATTCCCAAAGAGGCTATAAAGCCACTCCAGTGGCACAAGGAGAACCCAAAATGGTTTTAATGTTATGACAGATCAGTCTATTATAACTACAATTATGAACTATATTGAATTGAATTATATTGAATTATTGTAAAAACAAAATGAAACTAAAAAAAAGCACCAGCAGGATGACTAAAACAATAAATGTTTGACTGATTATGTGAAAAAAACAAGACATTTTTTAATTTACCCAATGTTACTTTCTCTTTCAGTTGAAAGTCCGGAAATTCATTCCAGGCAGCAGGAATGCCTTATACTTTCCCATATTCAGTTTGAGTCTTTGAATAAGACAAGACTTTTAAGATCTCACATAATATTAGGAAACAAAAACTGGGTTTATAAAAACAGACAAATAAGGCAGCAACTTTACAATTGCCTTTTAAACAAAAAGCACAAATAATGAGTTCTTATACAACATCCTTTGATAAAACTCAAAGGACTGGAATAAACAGTGTGAATGAAAAAAAGGTTATGCACATGAGTCCCCAAATCACATAAATCAATTGAACTTTGGACATTAGAAGCTGCTAAATATATGTGACTTTAGACCTAGGTTTTTTTTTTTTTTGTGTGGTTAAAAAAAACATGAGTTTAGATTTATCAAATAAATGTTTCTTGTAGCCTCCCAAAAGTACACTTAATCGAACCTTATCATCAGCAAAAAGAACATTTTCTTCTCTAGTAGTCCTTTTGTTTAAAGAAATAATAAATAAAGCTTGGCCAACACCCAAACCCTGAGGAACCCCATGTGACACATTAATCCTGTCAAACACTGAACTACGTTCTTAAGGCTAGTAAGATAGTTTTGAAAGCAGCAGACTGCCTGATGAGACAGTCCTGTTTATTAATCTTTTTTTTCCCACAGTATAGAATGGTCTACATTGTCAGATGAATTCCTACAATCAATAAACAATGCCGCACTGTATTGTTTATTATCAAGTGACTCAATGAGATAATTTAGAAGCTTCATGACTGATGTTATTGTGCTGTGTTCTGTTCCTTAAACCAGATTGAAAACCTTGTCATGTCATTTGAGTCTAAAAGCTCCATTAGCTGTTCACTTATTAATAATTCAACAATTTTATCTACGGGTATTGGCCTGCAGTTATTCATAATTGAAAGTTCTCCTCCTTTCATATGGGGAACCATGAAGGCAGATCTTAAAAGCAAGTCTTACAAAGGTTTAGAGTTAAGCTTAGAGTTAATCTACAACTGAAAAATGGTTTTAAGCTGAACCTATGTGTCATGCCATTTTGGAAATTCTCACCCTTTCCCACATTTAAAGTTGAAAATGTCTGCAATACAAGACCTGTTGATATATAGTGCTGGTTTCATCATTTTTTTTGGATAACATATGGGCGGCATCAAAAATATGTGAATGGAATGTCTTATCAACTGCATTACCTGCAGTAGATTTTAAAGCTCCTAAGAAATTTCTAAGATTTTTGTAGTTGCAGTATGTTGTTTTTGTGCAACAATTTCAGAGTTTTGGAGACAAGATAATTCAGCAGTAAACCAAGGTGTCTTTAAAATAATTGCAACAAACCCTTAAAAATAGTCCCAGGCCAACTCCATCCATTATCACTTATTATATACCACACATCATATTAACATATATCTCAAGGAACCTTGGACACAAGCCAGAGGACAGCCATGATGAGATGCCAACCCATCATATGGCACAAGCACACACACACTCAATCATACAATTTGGCAATTTCAGCCTGGGCATGTCTTTGGACTCTAAGAACAGTTCACGCTACCCAAAGGAAACCCACAGAGCATGGGAATAACATGAAAACTCCATGCTCCGCACATAGAGACAGGAATCCACCCATCAACCCTGGAGGTGTGAGGCAACAATGTTAACCAATAAGCCGCCATCCACAAAATAAAAACAAGTCATCTCAACATCATCAGTTAAAAATATTTACAAAGGCACTGATTGTGATGAAAAGCTTGTCCACAAAGCTTTTCATCACAGGCTTTTCATCACAATCTGTGACTGATCACATAAATGATCACTCAGGTCAGTATTTGTTTATTTTTATGGAAAAGGATAGAAGCTGAGTTATAAAAGTTTCTTTGTTTCTTATGTTTTTCATGCAATTGATCTGTAAGTGCATTAAAACATCCGTATCATCTACCCTCCTATCTTCAATCTGGTTTTTGTCTATCTTAACGTGCTCTAGGATTTTATTCAATTCTGCCTACACAAAGTCGGCATGTTGGAACATTTGGCTTGGCTTTGAGCTGGGCTGCTGTGTATATACCACATGAATCATAAGGCTTAAGTAAGAAGCTTTTCAGGACATTAATTTGTCTCTAAATTTACTTTACTGCCGACCTCCATGCAACAACAACAAAAAAAAACTCAAGGTGATTTTTTTTTTTTATAATCTACAAAAGAGTACAGGCTTCTAGTTAAAGCCTGTAATGTTAAAAGCCACATTTTAAACTTAATCTATTCATTCCTTACTTCCGTACGAAATTGTTATTGTACATTTTTCTTTTTCTGTCATGTAACATACAAAGTAACGTTGGGTTTTATGTAACTACATAAACGTAAATAAATAAAGTTTCTTTAAAATAAGGAATTGCTTTTTCAGCACATTTTTGGGGGGTAAACTTGGTGACAGACATATCACAAACATTCCATTCAGTTATAATGACCCACTAGAGGTCAAGCAGTCTTAACATAAACAGAAAATGAACCAAAACATTGTCATGGGAGGAAGCCCATAGTGTTGTTGCTCTTCAGCTGATCCCATTAGGAGATACCACAATAAAACAACATCTGAAATGGACATTGTATCAGGGACACCCTTCCTGATACAACCCTCCCATTTTTTTTAGTTTATCTGGGCTTGGGACCAATGTTAAGAGTGTTCGGCAACTCCAGTGGCTAAGAAGCGATCTCAGGCCTTCCACCTGGCAAGCGAAAAAAGCTACTACTGATCCACCCTTGCTCTGTCCAAGAGAGGATTACGAATAATAACACCTACCAAGAACAGTCATGGATTCCAGCTGCTCTTTTGACAGGCTGGTTGGTCTGTCATTTTGGAACTGTGCCAGCATCAAGTCTGCCTCTTTACGTGCTGCAGCGAAAGCTTCTGGATTTCTGAGAAAAGGAACACATGCAAAACGCTTTCAAAATTTATCCCAATAATTACACAAGTAATTATTAGTCAGGAGTGTGTGTTGCTACCTCAGTGTATAATAGATACTCCAAAAAGCAGCAGGGAGAGTGTTGGCCTGTGAAGCCCAGAGCATACAGACGTGTGTGCGTGCTTTCCCCGTCTCGTCCAGGTGCATGTGATCGAAGGCATCCATCCTGCGCTGGATCAGATCCGAAATGCACATCCTGTGATGAAGCTCGCTGTGCAGCAGTTTCTTAGCTAATGCTTCTCTCGCCCTCCATGCACGCCAACACAGAGCAATAGGCACGCCAGCCGCCATTGCAGGAAAAGCCCCGTCAAATGCCAAGAAATCCTTCTTCACCTTCTGCAAGCATGTACCAACAGCTTCCACTCCTTCTGCCTGAAGAAGATCTGCCTTCTTACCAAAAAGTGTGAGGAAACCAGCCTCAAACATGATGCGTGTAGTCAAGCTCTGTAATCCCTCCTCTTTCCAGTTATCTCCAGGTGGTAAGCAGTTCTGGAACACAGTATGCAGATTGCCTAGCATGTTCTGGCTTAGGTGGTGAAGAGGTTGACCTTGTAACGTGTGTATGAAGAGCAAGTGCACTTCTCGGTAGCTTTCGCTTAACAGAGGAGATGTAAAATCAGCATGACCAAACACCTGCAAAACAACAAATGATCATATTACTGAGAATGCAAAATGTCTAATATCTAGTGTGTGCAGTTGTGGTGCAGGTAACAGAACAAGGGTAACTCAATTAATGTCATATTAGTTTAAAAGCAGAAAATGTGTAAATCCTCAAAGAAGCACCATGAGCGAAATACATCTCTCAAATAAGCAATAAGAAAAATTTATTTTGACAGAAACACTTCCTGTGGACACCTCAAACCTGTTGGTGGTGTTTCTCCGCACCCTTTATTAGCATTACAGTTTGGTAAAAGTTGAGTGGTACAGGAGGTGACATCATTCAAGGTTATAATTAACTTGCAAAGGAGTTCTTTTCAAATTTAACACTGCTCATGAATCCTTTTTCAAATCTACAATGCATCTTCATCGTATGTATGCCTCACCTGCTGAGAGACATTCATGGCGAATTTGTGAAAGTCGAGGTTTCTCCCTTGACGCATCACCACGGGGTAAGAGAATGGATCGGTGATGAAGGTGAAATGCTTCCACGCAAGCTGGCATGTAAAGATCTCTCCATACTTTTGTTGAGCTGCTTGCAGAAAGCCTAGGGGATTTTTACCATAGTCTAGGATTACTCCCAAAAAAGGCCAACCTTTAACCAGTGGAGGTTCATTCACTCGCCTGCAAACAGAAATACATTTCTGATTTTAATCAACAAGAACAACAATGTGGAAGATAATATGTGTGTAGTTATATGATATAGCTATATATATCCTATAAATAATACATTACTGTAATATTATACAAGAAAACAGAAAGCAAACATGTTCTGAATGAGATGACCAGCTTCCACTGAGTGAATTCCCACAAGTAATGGAATCCAGATGTTTGTAGAATTGAAACAGCTGTAATTGATACTTAGTCATCCCTTTTGCCAGAAGTACTAAAGATTTCAACTTTGAATACATTCCATATTACCAAATAATCCCCATTGGACTAGAATCAAAATCACCATCCGGTTTCCCAGGAAGACTGAGTGTGAAGTGGAAATACACATATTGTGTTTTTTTTAGATATGATTTATTTAAATATTTGCATAATCAGCTTAAATACAGCTCCTAAATTCTAAGAATATTTATTTAAACCAAGTAGGCTGTGTGACAGAATGTCATCCCCCTAATGAAACAGATTACATATTGTAGGGAGTCTCATAAATGTCTGAATGCATAACATTCCTCCTCTCCCCAACTCACATTCTCCAGCACATGTTCAAGAACAGATTCATTAAGTGATATTACACATAATACACTTGAACCTGGATATATTGGTAGGCAAACAGATCAATAAAAAATGTTTTAGCTTTCTCTTTCTCTTTTTTCATGGCTGAAAGGTGTCCTGAAGAACATACCTTGTCCTATATCCATAAGCTTTCAATAACAAGAACAACACACCAATGACGAGGAAGGCAACAAGAATCCATGTAGCCATGCCTAAGCTCTATGCGTTTACTCCCACTTTCTCTTCCTTGTTTGCTGCTTTTCCTTCTGTCCCATCTGGCTCCTTTTAACCCTCTACAAGCCCCTCCTGCTCCCTGTAGGAGGGGCATTATTGCATCCTGTGTGCTGCCTCTGGTTCAGCTCAAATGAACCACCCTTTTGTATAAAAGGTCTCTTATCTCTTTAAGTCAGAGTGGAAGCTATGCTCCTTGTTCTTAAAGAAACAGTATTATAAACAATTGATATGAAGCCAGACCATGTAGACTGACAGATAAAGAAAAGGGTAGATCATGTAGATGTCTCTTATCATGGGGAAGACCACACTGGGTCCCACTCTTGTCAGCCAAGAGCAGGAACCTGAGGTTTCAGTGAGCACAGAATCAACCTAAGTGGACAGTTAAATACTGGAATAAAACCTATAACCAAACTCACAATCTCTGGTCTTTTGTGCCACTTGGCATCAAGTTTTTTTTTGCATCGCTCTGAGAAAACTGTAGAGACGGTTATGAAATAAAATCCCAGAAGATTAGCAATTACAGAAATATTTAATCAAACCTTTGATTGTTGGTTTTGTACCAACAATCATACCATGTTTAAGGTCACTATGATCACACACCCATATTGATGGGTGATATGAACCTTATCCAAAGCTATTGTTCTGTAACCAGCATGTTACCAACCACAACAGGTAGGCTGAAATCCCGTCTCTGTGTGCATGGAGTTTGCATGTTCTCCCCGTGCTTGGTGGGTTTCCTCTGGGTACTCCGTTTTTTTCCCACAGTCCACAGACCAGCAGGTTAGGCTAATTGGCATTCACAAATTTGCCCGTAGTGTGTGAATGAGTGAATACAGGATAAAGCGGTATAGATGATGAGTGAGTGAATGAGATGAGTGAACAGATAGATGTTCATTAACAACAATTAAATCGCATAATGTTGAAGGTAATCTAAATGAACATGTCTAGGTGTGTTCTCAGGTCCCTCATGATGAGTGATGTGGTCAAACTATGGTATTTAATTTTCTTCCCACATTCTTTCAACATTGCAATCATTCTGTTATATGCAATTATGTGGAATTCTCTGTAGCCGAAGGCTTTCATATAAAGGGTTTGTGCCAAAGCTGTGATGTACTCTTTACCCCGGTGCAGGCAGGGACATGTGTTGATGTGTCACTACATGTAATGCATCATGGAGTGTTGGGTGTTGCAAAAAACAAAATGCAACTTTCTTGCACACACACACACACCCACACACATGTGTAATCTGATACCTCAGTTTAAAAATTACTGATTTGAAGAATTGATTGTTCTGGAATAATGGAGAACCACTACAATTAAATAATTAACAGTTATTTCCAACCTGGTAATCTACAGTAATTGGACGAGAGCTTGCTGTGAGTAGTGATATAGAGCACAACAGCACTGTGATGTTTAACTACATGTATCATGTTAAGTATCTGGTGTCTGAAGAATCATTGATTACACTACAGTAACTGTCGGTCACCAGCATGGGTAGAAGTAGGTCAGTACAGTCTGCAGTACTGGAAAGAGCAGAGAGCAGCTGCTTGCAACAACAAACATTGAAAACTGGAAGCACTTTCAGCAAGAAAATACATCTGAAATATCATTTTAAATAACAGTTTTTCTTAATAATTGCCCCGAAGTCATTCTAAATTGCCTCTGAAATGTCTATGTAGTTTGGTTCACGGCTAACACGTGCTACAAAGCGAACAAGCTTCTTACACAAGACTGAATCCCAAATCCAACACTAACTCCTGATTAACGGCACCACTTGGTGGTCTGCAGCCTATCACACTGAACTTAAGGAACAAGGTAAGGTATACCCTGGATGAGATGCCAAGGAAATAAAGCAAGGGGGTGGATCGAACCCACAACCCTGGAGATACGAGGTGTCTGCTGGCCACTAAGCCCTGTATAAAGTCATTAGAAAATATATATCTCCCTTTGCATGCTTGTCGATTAATTAGATGTAATATTCAATGGTCACCCTAATTTTTTAGGAACTTTGAGATGTTTGTGACACACTATATGGACAAAGGTCTTTGGCCAAACCTGTATCCAAATACATATACTACTATATCTGGAGTTGTTCCCCCTGTTGCAGCTATAACAGCTTCCCCTCTTCTTGGAAGGCTGTTCACAAGATTTTCAAGTGTTTTTCGGGAAATTCGTGTACATTCATTCTGTAGAGCATTTATGAGATCAGACACTGATTTTGGACCAAAAGGCCTGGCTCGCAATCTCCGTTCCAGTTCATCCCAAAGATGCTCAATGGAGTTGAGGTCAGGGCTAGTCAAATTCTTCTACACTGAACTCATGCAACCATGTCTCCTTGCTTTGTGCACAGTCGTGTTGGAATAAAAAAGGGTCTTCCCCAAACTGTTGCAACAAACTTGGAAGCATAGCATTGTCCATGATGTCTTGGTATGCTGAAGCATTAAGACTGTCCTTCACTGGGGATAAGGGGCCTGACTGAAACACCTGTATTCAATAATTAACAGGTTTGTCCAAATACTTTTGTCCATTTTAGTGTACATGAAGTGAAACAGTGCAAGTGAAAAATAAAACTGAATTGCCGCAAAAGCCAACATGAAAGCTTGAAAATTTTGTCATCAGTAAGTGTAATGTATTATAGAGATTTTTTTTAGATTTTAGTTAATTTTTATTACCACCTGTTACACATCAGGCACCCAGATAAGAATACTGATAATATAAAAAAAAGTGTGTGAGAGCGGGTTTTCATTCGGATCAAGCAGAAGCCACACCTGTTTCCAGGTTACATTATTTGATCCTGGCCTTAGACAATATCAGGTTTGGTTGCTTTTTTGGTTGAAATGAAAACCAGTGCATACTTTACATTTGTGGTTTCTGGATAAGACATGGACATTCTTTGTGTATCAAAGTACAGTAATTTACAGTCACTCTTAAATTATGCTCACTAATGAATTATCCCAGGTAAACAGCAATCTAGCACAGTTCCTCTCTACTTCAGTCTTAATACAAATGTCAAACCTGGATTTCTATTAAGCCATAAATACTAGACCACAGTGGAATACAAAGAAAAAAAAATAAACCAATGAGTAAGGAAACTATTTTATAACAGTTAAATGATAGATCTACTGTATAAGCATTGCCTCTTTGTCTAATATATAATCTAATGCATCTACTGATCATTTCATTCCTTCGAAGCTGAATTTTGTTCAGTGCTTCGCAAGCTGGTTAAACACACGCAAACACACACACACACAGGAGCGCGCGCACGCGGTTTTACCTTGTCCTCGAACCACACACTCTAAACAACAGGAAACACACACCGACCAGGAGAAAGACAGCGAGAATCCATGTAGCCATGCCTCAACTCTCGCTCTTGCTGTCTCCTCTCTGGTTTCCTCTCTCCCTTTTCTTCCGTCCCAGCTCGCTGTTTTTCCTCACTTCGGGTCAGGTTTGCTACTCAGGTTTGCTACTAGGTGGCGCTGTATCTCTCAGGAATGCGCTTCTAGAATACTGTCGGCTCAAAAACAGTATCGGTGCTGATTATTTATTTATTTATCTATTTATGTTATACATATCATACAGAAAATGTGTGTGTGTGTCAAAGAATCTACTTCTGAAATCTATGGAACATGGAAGTGACCAATCTTGCTTCCGTAAAAATTTCAAATTGCAAACTTCAGCCGTTTTGGAGAGATGATTCTGTGCCCAATAAAATGGCCATTTTCTTTTGGCCTCAAATAATAATTAAAATGCTAATTATTCATATTTCTTTATGAGAATTGCTACTAAAATTGGTGTAATCTTCTAGAAGTATAAAGCATTCCAGAAACTTCTAGAAGCATGAAGCATTCCGGATTAAGCATTTTCCTCCAAATTACTAACAACAGTGGCTTTATTTAAATGCTCCAAATTAGACACAACTTGTTGTTATGTGGCTATAAAACACAGAAAACTATAGTTTATTCCGTTATATTCCATTTGCATGAGAGATGGTCTGTAACCATGTAAAATTCATTTTGCAATATCTTATCAGTTTTGCATTTTAGAATAATACTCTTTTTCAGGTTTATGTCTTTTTGTGTGAAATCTTAAATTGGCCAAGTTTCATCTGAATGACATTTAAGATCATTAAAAGATTTGAATAAAAAAAATGTTATGGACACTATATAAAAGGGCAAGAAATTCTATTTAGCAAGTGTGTTTCTTTTTATTTGATAAAAATATAAATGTGTATGCATATTAAAAAAAAAAAAAGCATACAGAAGGAAATAAAAAGCAATAAGTATTATGAAAAATTGTGTTACATGATCCTCTCTAAAAATTCACTTTTTCACCTAGTGGAAACACTTTTTTTTAAGCACCAATACCATGTTTTGTCCGTGTATAAAAGTATGCAAACTCCATAAACACACACTCAAGGCAGAAATCGAACCCAGGCCCTGGAGGTGTGAGGCCACAGTCCTAACCATTAAGGCACCATGCAGTCTATTCAGACATTTGGAACAACACACATATACATTCCTAATCTTTAAAACTACATAAAAATGTCATTGTTATATGCTGTAAACTAGCGGCACATGTTAACAAAAACAAGTGTTGTACTACCCGCTCACCTGCACATTCCACATTCTCTTTTCCACTTAAGATTCAATTATTTGTCAAATGTATATTAGAGCACAGTGAAAAGATTTTTTCACATATCCGTTAGGAAGCTGGGGTCAGAGCGCAGTGTCAGCCAGGATACAGCGCCTATCAAGCACGGGGAAAACATGAAAACTCCACTCACACAGACCCGAAGGCGACAATCAAACCCTTGAACCTGAAGTTGAAATTCCACAGTCCTAACAACTTAGTGTTATACTAGCCTATTTTATTGCATATGTATTATTCTACTTGTAAGGGGATGACTATGCTGCATACATTTGTCTTTTGCCCATTTCTCATTTCTTCCATTTTATTTTTCTAAACTGGGCACTTTCGGCTTTGACCTTATTATTATTATTATTATTATTATTATTATTATTATTATTACTACTATAATAATATAATTATTATTACTACTATAATAATAATAATAATAATAATAATTATTCTTATTATTATTATTATTATTATTATTATTATTACTGTATTAATTTGACCAGCATTAGGACGTTACATGAGGGACATGCAGGCATGTAGCCTGGTTATATATTATTCTTAACAATTTTACAGAAGACAGAAGCATGAAAATTTCTTGCAAAACTATACAGTAGTTTTGTAGTTTTTTTGTAGTTTGATTGATTTTACCAGTTGCATTGCTTTACAAAGACAGAGCTTTTTCCTGCTCCCTTGGCAGCAGGGATTCTAGTGGGGAGACCTGTGGTGACGTCCACGTGTCACCTCCCTCCACATCTCGTAAAATGGAATCAGGCCCTTGCCTCGCTCATACAGTATGCTAGAATGAAGGCGCTAACAAGGTTCATGGACCCACTCTGGCTCTTTTTGCGGCTGAATAGCCCCCTCAAAATCTAGTTAAACGGTTTCCCAAGAGTGGAGGTCATTATAGAAGAGGAAGACTAAATCTAGAACGTGATGTTCCACAAGCACCATTAGTCATAAAGGGCAAATTACAAACATTATTTGAGAGAAATGGTTTTATTGCTTACTTAATAAGCTTCTTTCTAATAATTTGGTTAACGTTCCACCTACTTTTACCCTACGGGAATGTTTACTGTTTAATTATTAACGTCCAAATAATGTTTTCATTGTTGAGACATTCTAACATTTGCTATATCCTTATAAAGTAAAACATGTCTCTATGATACTCTCATATGATCCATGGAACGATGTCATACAAAACATTTTAAGTGCAGAATAAAGTAATGTCCTAAAAAAACTACGCAGTAAGAGCTTGAAATAGAATGAGAATTAATCATATTTTCCAATCGACATTTCTTTAGAAACATAAGTCACACAGTTCATGACCTAATATAATAATAGATACTGTACACCTAAGCCCAGTCAGAAAAAAGCTATAAATCCTTAGAATTGCATGTAACAGAAAGATCTCCACATGGATCTATACCTAGAGGGATGTATGTTGGGAACCAACTGTTTTTTGGGAGAAAACTCAATCCAGACAGTAACCCGAGCTCATGATCAAACCCCAGACCACAGTAAATATTTTTCATATCCTGTACAATATGGTTTGTGCTTAAATACAGACTAAAAGACCATTGGGTTCAGGGTTCATATTTAATTCAAACTGTGCACAGTATATACTGTATGCATTAGTATCTCCAAATTAGTATGATATCATATTTCTGAAGCTGACTCATGGGATTTTTTTTTAAACACATCAGTCTTTCTAGCTTATAAAAAATGTTGCAAAACACCAAAAAAATCTAGTGAAGTTCTGAGGAATTATTTAAAAAAGCCAGACCATCCGGTAAGCCTGCAGCCATTATAGACTCACATTTGTGTTCTTGACTCACAGGAATGAACCCCATTTGTCACAGGCTTTTGTGTGTTGTGATTTCTGATATGCTTTTTTGCTCACCCTGTGTGTAAAAAGTGGTTACTGTAACATTCTATGTCTAAACACTAGAACAAGCCGGAGTTCTGCTAAATAATTGGCTAATTGACAATGGTATAACTTTGTCTGGTGAGTGTTGAGTGTGTATTGGTAACAATTCTGAGTGAATGGCAACTTGGGATTTCATTATTAGGGCTTTCCCAGATCAACTAACTCAACAGCGTTTAGGCTCAATTGCATTCCTAAAACCTAACCTTTTCGCTCCGGAATAAAGGTGCCTGTCAAATGAAATGTCAGACTTGTATATGTAGACACAATTAACACAGGCAATGTCTTTAAGAAAATAAAAACAGGAAGGACTAGGAACTGGGTTCACAGCTATTCTATACTAGCATATGATGAGCTTGGGGTTTACAAAGATTCATCATGAAGAACAAATGTGAACAGTAATCCTGGGTGTCGTGACAGAGCTGAAGCATGAGGAAAACCTCAGTCCAAACAGGAGGCTTGTGACTCAGTTTTCAGAGTATATGAATTAAGAAATGCCAAGAAGAATGACTCAGGGCATGATGTAACCGGCACTACACCAAACCAACTGCTTTCGTCTTTCAGAACACATTTGTACATTATACTAAAAATCAACACTTATGTTACAGAAGTCTTAATCTTTTTGATTGCTTGTATACATGTTTTATTTATTTAGCTGTAACCAGTAAATTAATATTATCACACATAGACTGCATTTGTTTACTATTTGTTTTCCTGATTTTTATTTCTTTCTCCATTGTAATACAATGCTAAAGGCATCATTAGCATTTATATGCAGAGGTGGAAAGTAGTAAATTACATTTACTCGCATTACTGTAATTGAGTAGATTTTTTGTGTACTTCTACTTTTTAAAGTAGTTTTTAAAATCTGTAATTTTACTTTTACTTAAGTATGTTTTGTTTGAAGTATTGTACTTCACTACATTTTAAATCATATTCACTACTGAGTAAAAAATAAATGAATGAAAATAAAAAATAATACAAATAATACAATGGGGAAGGAAAAAAATTGCACCCCGGAAACCACTGCACTGATTGATTGATGGACGGGAAGAACAAACACGCTAAATTCACAAGAACGATGGAGACGGACAAAACAGATGCCAGTTATGCAGACACAGCTAAAAGTGAAATGCCAACAAATTCTTATGAAGCAAACCCCTGGTCATATTTACAGTAAGCGACCACATTGATTTCAACCACAACAAAGGCAACAGATTTATTATGCAAGGGTGTTCCATCCCCCATCCCACCACCGCTGTTAAAAAAAAAAAAAAAAGTAATTCAGTAACTTTTACTCTGAGTAAACTTTTAATGAGCTACTTTTTACTTTTACTTGAGTAGATTCTTATAAGAGTAACTTTACTTGTAATTCAGTAAAATTTCACTGAAGTAACAGTACTTTTACTTGAGTACAACATTTTATTACTCTTTCCACCTCTGTTTATATGTAATAATCTCCTTTGAACAGTTGATATTGTGATGTTTCTGCTACTTATGCTCTGTAAAGCCTTCATAATGGCTCTAATCTGAGGTGATGTTAATTGGTAATTTTTGAAGCTGGTGACTCTAAATGAACTTCTCCTCTGCAGCAGAAAGAAACTGGAGGAAAAGTCCATGAATATTAGAATAATTAATATGGGAATGGGAAATTAACCAGAATTGGAAATAGAGTAAAGCAGAACAATGCCAGAGTTTCATAAAAGCCTTAAGCTGTCTGTGGTTGGTCTCTGCCTTTGACATTTCCTAATTACATAATTACTGACAGTTAAAATGATTGCATAAATTTCACAAAATATTACTAAACAAAAACTCTTTCTGAACTCTGTTTCAAGGTTGTGGCACAAAGTCTAATATTTGAAGAAAATTGCTTAATGTGTGATGCAATTATCATCCTGTAAGAGGCACAATATTAAATGTTAGACACTAGATGGAGACAAAATGCTAGTAAATGTGGCAAATAATTTCTGTGGAGAACTTGTAGTAACTACTGCTGAACAGTGTGCGTAGTGTCCAGTTATAGATTAAAACATACTGTAGCAAGAGAGCACTCTAATTAAACATTAATGTAAATCAAGCAGGCAGGTTTTTCACCTGCCATGCAGAAGATCCGGGTTCAATTCCCACCTAGTGCCCAAACATCAGCCACTGGATGCAGTGCTGGTCGCAAGCCTGGATAAAACAGGATGGTTGCATCAGGAAGGGCATCCAGTGTTAAACCTGTGCCAAGTTGTGTGTGTGGATCGGATGGTCCACTGTGGCGACCCCCTTGACGGGAGCAGCTGTTACTGTTTTTGAGGATGCCTTAGGTTTACTGTATTTGTATACTAATATAATGCAGTGTCAGGAGCTTTGAAAGATCTGTTACTAGATCTTATCATACGTATCTTATGATATTCTTATCTCATTGTCACATACACTAAAAAAAAAAGTCAAGTGAAGTAATTTTAAGCTTTTTCAACATATTTGGACATATAAATATCCACTCTAGTTGCACGGCAGCTTAGAGGTCGGCATGGTCCCCTCGTACCCCCCAGTGTGAGGGGTACGGATCTCACCTCTTATCTGTGTGTGCAGAATTTACATGTTCTCCACACGCCTGGTGACTTTCCTCCGGGTACTCCAGCCGCTTCCCATAATCCAAAAACATGTGCTGGTGCTGTAGACCAATTTTATAGTGTGTATAAGTGTGTGTGCTTGTGTCCTGTGAAACATTTCTCCCAGTAAATTTCACATAAAGTACATAAAGCTGTTTATGCCAAAGAGGTTACTAAATCCAGGCAAGTACTTCAGCTTTCAACAGTTATTTACTCACTCACCATCTATATGGCTTTATCCTATATACAGGGTCATGAGGAGCCTGGATCATATGGCAAAAAAATTAGGGTATGAGGCAGGGTGTCAATCAATCGTAGGGCACACACACATGCACTCACTGGGCAATTTGGGATTGTGGGAGAAAACTGGAGTACCTGGGGGAAACCCACCATAACAGGGATAACACACAAACCCGTGATGGGAATCAAAACCAGAAGCTGGAGGCGCAAGGCAACAGTACTAACCACTAAGCCACCGTGCTGTTCAATTTTATTTCTTGATGAAATATATTACAGAGTTTAATTTCCATTGTATTTTTTTCTGTTATACATGCAGTTTAACTGAAGATCTAATACTGAGGTATCTTCCTATGTGAACTAATATAAACTTTTCATGTCATGTACATACTGTTTACCCTGACTGTATTTACTGGACATAACCAATATTACACAAAAATATTGTGTGCTAAAGACACTGACAGATCCTTAGCCAAAAGGATCTTCACTAACCTTTTATGTACTGCATATAACTGTTTTGAATTTGTCCAGTTCAGTTTGCAGTCAGGTGCTTGTAACGCTGTACCTTCTACACACAATCCTCCAGGAATCCATCACCAGTTTCTTTCTCCTGCTACAAGTGGTTGCTCTTATGGAAAAAAAACAACAAAAAAAGATGTATATTTACAAGTGATCAAATTTTTCCTATGTGGCATGATAACAAATATGTAAAACATGACAGGTGAAAAAAATCACATGGAACTTCCTGTGTTTCTCGTGAATTATTCATATATGAATATAATAGATAAGCCATCTAAGAATGTCTGTATTTGGTATTAGATGGTATCACATGTGTAGTGATAAAGAGGAAGAGAGACAGGTTGGTTTCCTGGGGTGCCCCAGCGCAGCTCATCATGGCCTCTGACACAGAGTTCTGGATCTTCACATGTCTGATGAGATAGTTTCTGATCCTGGAGACTTCATGCTATTAAAGAAACATGACTGTGACAGTGGTTGTGTTTTTACCCAGACATATTTAAAAATATAGGCAAATAACCTCTCAAAACCTATTCTGTGACTTTTCCCCCTCAGTCCCCAGGATATATTTTGTCTACAAAACATATTTAGTTTCGCTGGGATAGAAATATGATGATACGTGTACATGCTGCTATACACTGCATGGAATTTATTTTAGTGGAGATCTCTGCTCCATTTTCACAGTGTGTGATGCTGTAAACCAGTGGCGAAGAAAAAAGCCGCCATACCCGCAGGAAAAGATGATGGGGGAACACTAATGCTTCGGCTCTTATGAAGATCGACGATATCCATATCATCACATGAACCATACATAACAAAGTCCATGTCCCACGTTGAATTTGAAGACAAACATACTGCATGTATACATCAAACATATTTGAATTGTGTTTAATCTCTTTATCTGGAACTAACTAGATTGTGGAGCTAATTATACACTTACTTATTTAAAGTACTCATTTCAACATTATTACAGTCATATGCTTCAAGCTGTGTAATCTGTGCATGGTGTGCCGCTTGATTTGTTTTTCTCAGTTGGACATGTGTAGTTCTCATAATTTGTGATGATTTGAAGATGACAATAGTCCCTGCTATATTCCTATTTTCTAGTTGACTGAACCATTATAACTAACTCCCTCTTTTGATAATTTCCTGCCTTCTCTCACATATCCTGATAGTCACTCGGGGTCTTGTTAGCTTTTTATTAAGATACTTAACACCCAATTTACGACTCTGATAAGCGCTGAAATGCTGCCGACAAAGCTGAATGGCAAATTGTACAGCATCACATGAATTAAAGATTTACTTTCAATCCATTGAGTGGAGAGAATGGAATCTGAGCATTTAGTAGACTGAACAATGTCGATTTTTTCACACCAAATCAATTACAGTATGATAATAAAACTATTTTTTTCACTATTTTTTTAGTTAGTGAACGTAAGCCATAGCAGAATACGTGTGACAATCATTAATATACGGTATATCAATATATCATGACTATATTGTCATGAGTCACCCTTGATTTCCTCATATTGAATTGAATTAAATTAAACGATGTAGATCAAATTAAAGGAATGAGAATTTTTTTTTACTGTGACAGGCTGCAAACTGCCTAAAGATACAATTTAAAAATGAATTGTTTATGTAATAACCTCAGCAGCACTCTCATTTCTCCTCTCATCTGTTCCAAACATTCAGTATTTAGCATCACCAGTATACTAATCACCTGATCATCTGTCAACATCAGCACCTGTTTATCACTGGTTTATACCTTAAGTTGGATGTTTTTTTATGCTTGAATGATTCCTAAGTCACTGTGTGGTTCAAGGAGATCTTAAGTATTTAAGTATGTAATATTAAGTATTCATTTCTAAAAAAAAAAAAAAAGCTCAATTATCTGCTAATAGATTAAGGGGCTGAAAGTTAGAAAAAAGAAAAAGCATCTAAAAACAGGCTAATAAGCAAATGTTTGATTTATAACAATCTCATCATAAGAATATAATACAAAGGAAAGTTTAAGTCAAACTGGTATTTGTGATGAAATTTCTCATGAATGTGTAAAACTGATTGACATTTACAGATGGCTTTTCAAGCACAGTACAGTGATGAGACATTTTAATGGTGCAAACATTTAAAAAAAGGCTGTACCATCAGTTATTGCTAAATCTTATGTACTTTGCTTCTGGTATAATGTTCCGTAGCTCTCGGCCTGTTTTCAGTCTCTGTGTCACAGTTAGAATCAACACAGAATAGAATAGAATAATACTGTACCTGTATATTTTAATTCTAATGTCTGCTGCTGCAATAAGAATCAAGTATTTGTAACACAGTAAGAATTGCCTTAATGAACTTATAATACATTAAATATATACTTAAATTTCATTAATTACTGTCAGGTATGTTCGTTAGTACACACACAGCCATGTACTTTAAGTGTACTAAGTATACTTAAAGTTGTTCCACTTTAGCACCCAAAAGTATACTTAATACACTTAAAATTGTGCTTTTGTACAATTTAATTACAACCTAAATTCACTTAGTACAAAATTATTTGTTACAAAATAGCAAACTTCAGTTATACTAGTCATTAGTCTGGAGGAAGTACACTTAAGTATGCTTTGGCATGCTAGGATTTAATATACTTAGCATATTTTTTTTTACTTTTGCAGCTTGTTGGAGAGACGCATCTGTACACATCATCTTTCATAAACACCACTTGCACATTACAGATACTCAGCTGGGTATCGTTTCCACATTCTCATACAGTCCTGACCTCGTTTTCGAAAATTTTCTACCTTGAGCTATATCCAAGCACTAATGAAATATTAATCGGGGTATACTAAGATCAGATGATATTGGCAGCCAGAGGTGGGATTCATATAACTGAGTTCAACACTGACAAACAAAAATGTAAACAAAAAGACATACTGTAAAGAATACCAGTCAGGAGAGCATCAAACTGCTGCGTTTGTTCACATCACCATCTTGCTCTAGGGCTAAATTACCAATAATCTTTAATAAGATCAAATCAATAGTGATTTATGCAAAGAATTCATGTATGAATACAAGTTTGGAAGATTAAAATTATGGAAAGGTACGACTTTTTATCGTTCATACATAACCCAAGAAATCCTCATCAGATGTAAGAGCTGCTATCGACTTTTGAAATTTCAATGGCAGATTAAATAAACACATACATTGTTCAGATCTCATGATATCAAAGACTATGAGTGTCAGTATTATGTGAGTTTATATGTAGAAGACATATCAATATGTAGAAACGTGGTTGTTTTACTAAATTACTTTTATATATGAAGCTCAGAAGAAGATGCTCAGGAATTTAATCGTTATTCGAATTTTTGCAAATGTAATCAGATGTCTTTCATGTAACTACACCGAGATTTTTGATAAAATGACTTTAAGCTGATTAACACCTTTGCACATGACAACATATTCTGTAATACTCTTTAGAAAATGTCTAGTTAGTAATTACTAGTTATTTGTGTATTTTTTTTTTACCCCAAATTGACTACCATATTGATGTCTTTTCACCTTTTTTTGCTGTGACCTACGAGCAAAATTGCAGTCATTTTGTCCTATTACTTTTGATGGATGTTAAATGCTTTAAAGGATGCTTCACATCAATAAGCAAGTAAACAAAATATTTATAAAGATTTTGGAATAAGTCTGCACATATTTGTAATGGTGTAATCGATTTGATGGAAGGAATTGCTGCTATTTTTTTTGGTTCCTTTTTAATGAATTATTACCTGAAATTTGTTTCCAAAAAGTGTGTCATTATGACTTATATAGCATAAAATATTAGTTGTATGCATTGCGTATTAAATATGCATTAATGTGTCAGAAGGTAAAAACAAAAATATATTTTAAAGTTAATTAAAATTATCAGCTTTCAGATGATGAATAAAAGAAGTCTTCAGAAGATGATGAGTCTTCAGAAGAACTGATTGGTTTATAAAACTATAATTTTAATAAAGTAATTTTGTAATTTTCTAAGTTTTAATTAAAAATAAAATATTTTTTAAATGGTGTTTGCATGCAAATATTAATTCCATGTTTTTATGACGTACTGTTATTCATAACACTATTTACTTTATAATTTTTATCAAGAGTCAAAACAAAATTGAAAATTAAAAACTAATATTTATTATGATTCATAAACAAAGTGCTTTAAAGAAACAGGACTGCATAGTTTCAGTAGTGAAGCAAGTAACACAGAGGTAGCGGTGTTTATCGTTTTTGTTTAACAGATAATAAGGGCTAAGAGGCGTGACAAGAAGATTGAAACTGTGTCTAGTGGTGAAGATCATGAAGATGCTAAAACCCCAAAGTGATAAAGACCTCCATGGTACATTAACTCCACCACACACCCCCTCAAACACATACACACTGAGACTTTCAGCTTGTAAGACGGAAGCCTTGGTCTAAACTGCTAAAGTGGAATATGTTTAAAAAAAAGTGCTAGAACCAAACAATTAAATATGCTTAATTCCACTATATCATTTTTTAAATTCTGCATGACAGTAGATTTTTATGAAATTCTCACAGTCTGTTTCTGTGCACGTGAAAGCGTGAAGGAAATCATGGAATGGCTTGCGATGTGTGCCTGCCTTGTTTCTGCTTAGATTTTGCTGAAGTGGCCATCAATGACAAGCTTTCATGAACCTCCCACTTCATGCACATGTGTATATGTGTACACACGTACTTGCACACAACTCCACATCACACAGCTAAACACTCAACACTGGCACGACTCAGGGTTGCCAAGCAACCATATGGGATTCAGTAGGTTGTGTGCGAGCCAGGAGCGATTCAGACCATTTCTGTTCAGCCCTACAACCTTCCACAAACTCGATATCTGAACCAAGAACTTCGGACGGATCATTTAGCAGCTCTCTTCATCAAGTGTCCCTCTTGGCTGGAGATTGGTTGGAGATTGAATTTTAGCAATCTATAAAATCCTGATGTTTCAGCCAGGAGTGAGACTGTAGGTAAGAGTTCACATACGCAGCTTAAATACTGTGTCTTATCTAAAGTGTGTCTTGAAAAAGAATAACTAAAAATGACAAAGACAACATTAGAGGTAGTAAAAGTACCTGTCTCGGCTCTTTTTTAGCTCTTCCTGCTGTGGTACAGAAAGGTAATTAGATGATATCTCCAGTTTTCTCCAAGCATATTGTAATAATAATAATAAAGATAATAATAATAGGCACATTAGTGTGGCGGTTAGAACTGTGGCCTTGCCCCTAAAGGGTTGAGGGTTCGATTCCCACTTCCAGTATGTATGGTGTTTGCATGTTCTCTCCATGCTTGGCACCTTGTACTGTAATTTTTCCACTCATTTTTTTATTTAAAGTCCCAAGACATGTAGGATAGGCTAATTGTTCTTCCTAAATTGCCAGACAGGGTTGTGTTTAAAACCCGATGTAGGAAACTGAAAACTATTAAATCTCCAGTGGATCCTTGAAGTAACTTTGAAGAACCCATTTTCAAAGAGTGTGCAGTCCTTAAAAAAGGTATAGATGTATGTAACCTGAATACGCCATTATTACTTTCACCACTTTTTACAAAGCCTGTTTAAGTCTATATTCTTTCTACATCACCAGCCATTTCATCAAACATTTCTATGAAGATCCCTCAACAATGTTAGTTGCTGAACAATTAAAATATGTTTTTTTCTGTATTCCAATGTTATATTGCCATATTATAAAAGAACACTAAAAAAAAACACTGAAAAAAAGTCTGTTATTACCAATGGTCCTATTTAAAAATGTTACATGCATTGGTTAGCAGTGCTATTTACCCTCCCACTATCAGTTCATTAACGATCTGAATCATCTCCAGCCCTCACACCTCCTTTTGTGCTGTTGCAGTGTCAGGCTGTCATCAAGATCCAGTGTCCCCTGGGGGAGAATTAGAACACCAGCTGCACAGCTTTAGCTATACAAGTCCAGGAAAATCCCTACTTGTTCCTTTTCTTGGGATCATGAGCCAGTGGTCAGACACTGGCAAAATTCTAGGCCTGCAACCGGTGTGATACTGCCATCAAGAGACTCCCTGCGGATTAAAACCATAGGGTTTTGACATCCTCTTATTATACCTACATGCTGTGCTAAACATGGGATGAACAGAGGACTTGGGTGTGAGACAGAATTTGTACAAATGAAGGCATTAAAAATAGGCTTCCTTGCCTTAGCCTTATCCACTGGTACCTCATTATGGGCTTAAGAAAAATTCTGTTACTTTTTATAAGACAATATTGGGATCCTATTTGTTCCTGGTGTTTGGACAGAATAAGAAACAAGAAAGCATATTTATATTGTAGCCTGTGGTGATGTTTTTGTTTACACTTTGCTACCAGTTGTAACCATATTTAGCTCTGTCCGAGAAAATAAAAAGTCAATATACTACAATCATAGGCTTGCAACCAAATTATCCTGATAGAGTTAAAAACACACACAAATCAGTATTCAGACCTTTATATACCTTTCATAACTTTAAACTTTGCTATAAAGTTAGTTGCACTTGTGTTGTGTGTGTGGGCCAGATTGTTGGACTAAATTAGATTTTTGCACAGTTTGTTACTACAATATGTTATGTGTAAATGCATGTTTTGAAGCGGCACAGTGGCTTAGCAGTTAGCCTCTGTAGCCTCACACCTACAGGGTTGAGGGCATGATTCCCGCCTCAGGTCTGTGTGCATGATGTTTGCACACTCTCCTCATGCTTAGTGGGTTTCCTCTGGGCACTACAGTTTTCTCCCACAGTACAAAGACATGCAGATTAGGCTAACTGGTGTTCCCAAATTAGCCTGTGTGTGCATGTGCGATGGATTGACACCCCGTCAAAGGTATACCCTGCCTAAAGTCTCCTGGGATAGCAACCGGGCCCCTTGTGACCCTATACAGAATAAGTGGTGTAGAAGATGAATGAATATATGTTTTGGGCTTTACAGAAAGTTGTTTGACCCTTTTATGTCCACAATTTTTTTTAAAGTCTGGACAAATATATGAATACATTTCCCAGTTAATTTAAAATGAGAAGGAATCATTATGGCAGCATGGTTTGCTGAGTGATTAGCGCTGTCACCTCAAACCTCCAGGGTTGTCAGATTTTCAATCTACTGTATGTACCATTTCTTGTCCCCTAATTTCTCTGGCATAGGGTCTAAGTGCCCACAACCCTTTACAAGATAAGTGGAATAGAAAATAGATGAGCTGTTATAACCGTTGTAAGTGAGTTCTTGGTCAGCTTTAAAATTAACATGACAACATTCTCTTAATGCACTCAGTTAACAGAAACATTATTTTATTCATATGACTCTTAATAACCTGTTGCTGAACACAAACTTCCCACATACTGATGTAAATACTGATGCAGCTTTTGAACTTACATCATCATCTCTGAATACAGCCCAAAGCACAACGTCCAGCAGTGGCAGCTTGGCAGTTAGATTTGAACTATTGACCTTCTGATCACTCACACACACACACACACACACACACACACACACACACACACACAAAGATTGATCCTGCATTTCAGCACCTTCTTTTAACGGATGCTTTAGTAGTGGATTAGTGGATTATATTTTCTGCTTTGTTAGCAGCACACTTCATTGCTTATCTGAATAATTATCCGCCTTAATTAAAACAAAGAGAGAGAGAGAGAGAGAGAGAGAGAGAGAGAGAAAATTCGGTTTAATTGCTTAGGCTAGAATGTGTTTTATCTTTATGGCGTTGTTGCCATTTTATTACAATTAACTACACCAAAATGGCTAAGGTAACCATGGTGATTATCACCCCCTCTTCATTTAGGAAGTTAAAGAACACAAGTGAGAGAAACTCACCCGCAAAGCAAAAAAGCACTGAGGTTATATTCAGTTTTTTTATTTTTATCGCTCTATCACACTACATACCTGTGGGTCAGATTTTCAATCTGGCAACAATAGAAAGCTCTCATGTACCAGCACGGCATGACAAATGAAAGCACTGAAGATAAAACTATTGTTTTTTTGTGATGGAGGCTAAGCTGGCATGTTTTCACAAGTCAAACTGACAGCTCTGAGTAGGATTGTCACACTATAATTAATTAGTTTACGTGACACACAAATTCCTCATTTTGACATAAATAAGTTCCACTTGGATGAGTAAAAAAAAAAAAAGTGAACATCTCTTGTTTACCTTGAAAGAAGTTGCTAGGCAACAGATTGGTCACTTCTAACCACAGGTAGGACAAAATTTCATAAAAAGTATAAAAGTGTTACAGCTTTTATAATTGTGCCTAAAATTAAAAGGCTAGTTGAGGAGATAGCAGAATACTAGTTTAAGGTTTTATAATATGATCAGAACCTCTCATTGTGCTTCCTGACTCCTTATGTGATAGCACTTCCTATAGTCTGTATCCAAACAGACTTGTGGGGCCCTTTTGTTTAGCTGGAAAATGCAAATGTATTTCCTATCATCTGTTTGTCTCCAGGTCTCCCTATGACTTACTATGTGTAATAATAATTACTAATGACTGGTTCATTTAATTTATGGGATGTACATGACACAGTGTACCTGGCCAAATGCTTAAATATGCTCTCTTTGTAGATAATAAACAGAGATCTTCAGATGTAATGAGTGTGTGTGCGTTTGTCCGTCCTTCCTGGTTGTTCTGGTTTGACTGGTAAGTGTATCAAAATACAGCAGACACAACAAGCAATAATTCTTCTTATTTTAATTTATCTTAACGCTTAACAATTTGTACACCCTTCTTTTTAAACCTAACAGCTAGTGACACGTCAACATAACAAAGCCTAAAACGTAACAAACACCTTAATATCCAATCTTATAATTAAATCATAAAGGGGACCTTTTAAGTCATTTTTGACACTTGAGTGGGTCCCTGGTATAGATGTAAAAAAAAAGAAAAAGAAAAAAGAAAACATAAATAAATAATTTCTTTTCTTCAATTTTTGTATTGCCCATGACTTAAATGAGCCAATTGGATTTTCACCCTAATGTGACCTTACACAGGGGAAACCTTCCCCCAGCTTGCTGCTCAGCTGATGGTGCATGGCTCAGCACTAGCTCATTTACACAGACACTAAAACAGAGCATTTGAACGAGGAGTGAATTGAAACCAATTTGAGATATTAAAAAATACATTATCTGAGACTTTTTTCAGCTAGAGCATTACCAGACACAGTTTCAGAAAGCTCTGAGATCTGTGTTAACTTCTTAAAAGAGGTTTTAAAAAATGGGACCTTTAAAGCATATTATTCAATAACAAGCATGATTTATTCAGTCAGTACAGCAAAACTAATAAGATAAGCAATTGTGTGTGTAGTGAATATACTGTAAGTCATACTCATGAGTCTTGAAAGTGAAGGGTTAAACTCATTTACATTGATTTTAAAGTACACTTAGGACCATTTGAACAAGTAGTCATTTAGGATAACTTTGGACAGTAATGAAGATGCATAAATGTTACAGGCTTGACAGTCCACACAATGTAAATATTTGCAGTGTGAACACAGAACCTGAACATACTGTAATAGTTAAAAAACTCCAGATGCCTGAGCTATGGTGCGTTTTGAGTGGAAGACTCATGAATTTCCTGGTATTAGACCGAAGCAGATTTCTCATCACATCTTGCATGTTTTTAACTTTGGAGTTACTGGGTAGAAATCCTATTAACTGGGCAACAATCTTGTTAAATCTTATTTAGCTGTTCAAATGTCACTTTGACCAATCCCAATTAGCAAAAAACAGATGTGATGATGCAGGTTACAATGTTTTTCCATTAGGAAAATACATGATTAATCCAATCTTGGACTGTAGCTTCCATCTGTCTCTCGTTATCTTAATAATTTACCACAAAAAAAAAATAAAACTTTTATAAAGCAGGAGCCTTTCTAATATTCCACAAGGAGCCTTTTTAGTAACATTTTATTGAAATAGAGGGCAATATTACTTTTTGCTAGTAAAACCTTTAATATTTATTGTAGAGTAGGGAGTGGGTATAGAAAAGAATCACCCACATTAAAACAATAAAAGTTTGTTGGTTTGAAGCCTGAAATTAAGATATTTGTGATGATGTTAAAGATGTTGAAAATGAAGTTTTCTCTTTTTTTCCAATTGTATTTACTCAGTGCAACTTTTAATTTCCAAGTGAAGATATAACACCAACAATTCAGAAAAAAAAAATAATAATAAAAAATCCAAAAACAACTAACTGAATTCCTGAATTGGAAAAGGAGCACCTCCTCCTAAAAATTACTTGTAAATTCAGGTGAAGCTAATCACCTTCTCAATGGCACACAAAGCTTTGCAAATCTAGACTATGCAATATAGCTCCAGTTGAGGTAAATTTGATGGTGACTGTTTGTGGACTGTAGTCTTCAAGTCATTCCACAGATTTTCGGAGTGGTTTAAGTCTGGGCTCTCAATAGGCCATGCTAGGATATTCATATTTTTTACAACACAATAACTGTGTGGTCAGTTTTGTTGCGTACTTTGGAACATTGTCATGTTGGAAAGTAAACCTTCTTCCCGTTGACAACTTTCTGGCAGAGGGCCACAGATTTTCCTCACAAATTTGACAGTAATTTGCCCCATCCATTTTCCTGCTAACCTGACAAGTGCTCCAGTTCCTGCTGCAGAGAAACACCTGCATAATAGAATATTACCACCTCCATGCTTTACTGTAGGAATGGTGTTATTTGGATGGTGAATTGTATGGGATTTCCCCCAGACATATAATTTGGTGTTCTGGCCAAATAATACAATTTTAGTTTTATCGGATCACCTGCATTTTTTTGCAAAGCTCAGTCATGACTGCATGTGGCCTTTCTTGAGGAGTGGCTTTTTTTCTTGCGACCCTCCCATTCAAGCCACATTTGTGGAGAATTTGTGATATTGCTGTCACATGCACACAATGACCACTCTTTGTCATAAATTTCTGCAACTGCTTCAGAGCTGTTGGCCTCTTGGTAGCTTCTCTGACCTGTTTCCTCCTGGCTCTTTCATCCAGTTTGGAGCTACGTCATAATTCAGGGAGAGTCTGTGTTGTACTAAATACCTTCCGCTTCCTAATAATATACTTCACTGTGCTTCTAGGCATTGATAAAGCCTTTGATTTTGATCTTGTACCCATCTCCTGACTTGTGCCTGTGCACAGCTTTATCCCGGAGATTTTTTGACAGTGCCTTGCCACCCACAGTTGATTGTTTGCTTCAGTTGCACTACCAGGGACTGAAATGCTCATCTGAGCTAATCTGAGCTAGATCTTTTTTTACTATATTTTCTCTGACATGTTGGTGTTATCTTTTACTTGATGGTGAAAGTTACACTGAGTAAATACAGCTGGATAAAACAAAAACTGTGTCCATCTAAATGTCCGGCTGCAAAGCAACCAAATGTGATTATTTTAAAGAGGGGTGATTCTTTTCTATACTCACTGTACAACAACAAAAAATGTCTTACTAGCAAAAAGTAATATTACCCCTGTCGATGTTTTTTTGTGCTGTACAAAATGAAACCCAAGTAAATCATGTCAGTTATTTTTCAGCTATTAATGTAATAGTGAAATGAAATACCTGTACAAATTGTTCAGAGAGGGAAAAAAAAGAATACAAAAACCTTTTGTTGCATAAGTATACACACCCTTTATATAACTGCTCACCCTGTGAGTTTGCAATGTGTAGAGGATGTCCCATTTGTCTCCAATCCAAATTTGTGTCCACACAAATAAATCCGTTAAGGCTTCCTGATCATGTCTGATGAGATGTCCAACTCGGACTGGGTTTAGAACTACGTTGTCAGTTGATAGCGAGTAAGATACCAATTACTGCATTTTAAACGTTACTTATTCTTACCGACTAATATGACTATAAGCAGAATGTACATCGGACATCTGAAATAGTCCATACTGGTGACCAGCCACCTAAACATGCTATTTTACAAAAATACTTATACAGTACTCATAAATAATAGTCTTTATAAAGTGTTCTGAGTTTTGACTAGTTTGAAAAAATATTCTGTGTTACAAATATCTCCAATTTTTTTTAACTCAAGCCTTGGCTTAAATCAATTTTCATTTTTTTTTTTGTTTATTATATTATTACTTATGTCTGACGTGTCATGCAAGTGTTCATGTTTTATCACTTCCCCTTTCATTGCTTATAAACACCCAGTATTTGGGTCACGAAAAGTGCAACCTGGCAAGAACAACCTTTCATTGATGCATCTTCATACGATGGTTAATTATTAAAAAATTTGTGCTGACTTTTTAATTAGTAAGCCACCTGTATTTGTCTTTTTTCTAAAGCTAGGCTGAGTGTGAAGACAAGAATTAAAACAATTCCGATTTTGTGTAGTCTGAAGATTCAATCTAAAACTCCTTAAAATTCATCATCAACAGGTGGAGAGCAATAATGACATTACAAAAGAACAGGACATCCTTTCAAAATTGACAAAAAAGGTACAAGAAGTAAACTGCAGAGAGGCTGCCAAGAGACTTGAAGCAACATTTAAAGAGTTGAAGCGAAATCAGGGAGGTACTCATCGCTCTCTGCATGCAACAACCCTCTCTCAAATTCTAAAATTAAAATTCTAAAATACTAAAATTTGCAAAATGGAAACGAAAAGTCCAAAGTCAAAGAAAAAAAACAAGTAAAATGTTTTGGAATGATATAAATTCTATCAGAGACCTGTGGAATGACTTCACAATGGTCATGCACAGGAGATCCCCTTACAGTTTGACAGAATTTTTGGAAGAGAGTAATAAAACAGCTAAATCATATAAAAATGTGCTAATTTAGTAAACTCTTACCAATGATGGTATGTACAGATGGATGTCACAGAGTCAAGCCAAAATGTTTCTTGTGGCCCTCTAGTGGCTGGCTGTAGTACAATTTTTAACATTTATATTTACATTTGGCAGATGTGCGAATTACATAAGTAATTTTAAGCCTCCATGAATAAATATATTCTTCAACGGTTGGCATTGTTTTAACCCAAATGGCTACGAAACAGATATGTCTTTAGATGTCATTTGAAGATTAACTCCACCATTCCCATTTTAATGCATGGAGAGTGAGACAAACCAATCTTCACAAATTATTTTCGGGAACAGCATTATCTAATTTTTCCCAGTTTAGTTGACCTTAATTATAATGATTTTATAGGAGAGAGTTATTTGCTGATAATTTCAAGGGCCGTGGACAATATTGTGATTTATGGTTTTGACCAAGATTGTCAAGCCTTCCGAAGACATACACACACCCCAATCTTTTTTTTGGAAACTACAAACCACCAACAAGTAAAAAATGTTCTCTGTGATGTGATAGCACAGCTACTGCACAGGGCTGTGTTTTGTCAACAATTTTATATACAGTTAGATAAACAAATATATGTCTAGTATCTCAACCAATTCATATACACATGAATTATGCAGATGACACAGTATTGGTTTTATAGACCTACCAAGTACAGTATTTAGTGTCAAATGTTGAAAACCAAAACAAAGTTCGATGAACACTTCAACAGATAAGGAGATTTTATGGAAATAGTTGTGTCTTGCATCAGTTTATGGGTTTGAATTGCACAGTGTTTTAACCTTTGGGTTAATTTTGGATCCTTGCATATTTGCATGCCAAAGACCAGAACAAACTTCATTGATTACTTGAAATTAGGGAAACACCTGAGTCACAGGGAAACTCCTTCTCCCAGAGCCACAGCCTCCAATTCACATCACAAACTCTAGTCTGCAGTAGCACCATGCGCAGTGTGTCAGGTTCCCAATCACCAGAGTTTTAATCAGTCGCATGTGCTCATGCAGTCACTCTTACAGCCCATATAAACAGACTTCGACCCCACACTTGGAGAGAAGTAAATGCTTAGGATTCTTTTATCTGACATAAAAAGACTTATTTTAATGTGTTTGTTTTTGCTGGTTTTGATTAATTGCCTTACCAAATTTCGTCTTTGCTAGTTTTTATGACGTTTTGGATTTGCATGCATTTTCTACAACAATAATAATAATAATAATAATAATAATAATAATAATATCTATAATAATAATAATAATAATAATAATAATAACCTCAGTACTAATTGCATTTGAGCCTCTGTATCATAAAATACAGCAAACTAAATCATAGGAATTGAGCAGGCATTAGTTAATAAAATAGGAAGGATTTGGCAATGATAGAATTAAAGAAATCATTTAAAACTATATTTGGTTTCTCTTACTTTAAATATAGTCAAATGTCAATCCTACATTAGATATCACATTAATTAATAGATTAACCTATTAATCTATGTAAATTTTGATTATCCTTTTTGTCATAAAAAGGTAATGAGGTTTTTATAATGCACTGTAAAGCATAACAAGTATATCTAAAACAATGATTAATATAATGGTATTATAAATGCATGATTATCATAAAATTACATAAAAAGTAATTCAACTGACTAACCTGTAGCATTCTTAAATGAGTAAAGATTGGCCAAAATAATAATTACACTGGAGCAGGGATTTATATTAACTTTTCATGCAGATAGACCACCACTTCTCCTATCTATTGCAGGGGATGAACAGACAAATTTCCCGGCCATATATGTTCACTAAACAGTGCTGTGTTTCAAATTGTATACTTATGTACAGTTCTAGGTTGAAATTGAATAATTTGTTTAATAATATTTAATTGTTGTTCAATGGTTTGAAAGTTTGAATCTAATTTGAATCCAGACTTACTGAAACATC
>JAQMYJ010000001.1:23723543-23741864 GCA_030014305.1 Clarias laeviceps
ATGACTAATGTAGCTGGGGAATGGCGTTTACAACAAGTGCACACAAATGATCAAAGGATCATGACACCATGACAGTGCCAGGAGTGTTCTGGAAGGTCCATACCATGTACACAGAAATGAGGAGGTCATACACAATGGACAGCAATGGATCACATGTTCTTAATAAATACTGCATATGTGTTAGAGTTGCGGCACAGTGGTGCAGTGGTTAGCACTGTCACCTTTCACCTCCAGGGTCCGGGTTTCATTCCTGTGGAGTTTGTTCTCCCCATGCATGTTGGGTTTCCTCCGGTTACTCAGGTTTTCTCCCACAGTCTAAAGACATGCAGATTAGGCTGTAGTGTGTAAATGTATGTATGAATGTTGACCGGAGGTTCTACCATGGTCATAGAAATGGGAATAAATACAATGGTCACCATTGGCCTCCACGGCCCCTAGTTGGACTACAGAGGCTCCTAGATAGATGGATGAAGGTGTTAAAGTAGGACATAATAACCAGGTATGGGTTCAAAGACAGCTCTCTTTTGTGGTGTTTTAACAGCTCTTAAAAAACTTGTACTTGGGATACAAGATGCAAATATAAATTCATGATTCAATCCAGTTTTTTACATGGTAGCAGAACTGGTATTTGATTGATCAGTCAATTGGGTTGCTTAATGGAATTCTGATAGCAACCTACTGGTCCATATTCTGCATTTCTTCTTCTTTGTTTATGTTTCACTAGAAAAGCTCAACCTGCATGCTGCTTTCTTAAAATTTTGATAGTCTACTCAGGCCATAATCATATTATTTTTAAGTGGAAAATTTGAATTGGCAGAATTGTCATTTTGGGTAAGCTCTCATGGAAAACCTCCCAAGCTTATAGCACTGGCAATGTCAGCTCCCCATCTGAATGGGTCAAAAGTAATTGCCTTTTGGAATGCAATTCAACTTTACAGTGGGTAAATGGCTTCACATGGAGCCTATCCTGGGGGGCTTGAGACGTGAGGTGGCAGTCCATCGTAGGGTACAAGCACATGCTCAGTAACACACTACAGACAATTTGGAAATACTGTTAGACTACTCTGCATGTCTTTAGACTGTGGGAGAAAACTAGAGTACCCAGACGAAACCCACCGAGCATGTGGAGAAAATGCAAACTCCATGCACACAGATGCAAAGGTGGGATCTGAACCCTCGTCCCTCGAAGTGTGAGGCCACAGGGCTAACCACTATGGGACCATGCCACTAAAACAAATAAGTATCTGTTTAAATAAAATGTTATCAAATATTCAATAATAAGATTGTTGTCAATCTTGGATTACTGTTAAAATTGATCATACGTCAAATATTTTGGAAATGGTACAAAGCGCAAATTCTTATATCAAGAGTTACAGGCAAATAATAGAACTGGGGACAACAACGTGGGATCATTTGTTCCCTCTAACAGTGAGCACTTAGATGGGCCTTTTAAAACAATTGTTTTCCATCACTTCAGTCTGAAAAAAACACTACAATTGGCTCCTGTGGGCGTTCTCGCTCTGCTGTGCCCAGCTTCAGTTATTTCACTTGGACCACATTGACAGTTACTCTTGGTGTAAGACTTGTATCATGTGTAATATGTACATTAAACACATTAGAGTAATTTTAACACTGTCATACACATGATACATATGATGGTGTTCATTCTGACAGGCGTAAACATATATGCCATACACGCCTAAAGCAGTGGTTGATCTTTGACTTCGGTATACAGTTTTCCCATTGAAATCATGTTCTCCTTACTGACATACTTTCAAAAGCTTGTTCCCTCACTGTAGTTTTTTTGTCGTTCATTCTCAAATCCATTCAGTGCTCGTATAATAGCTGACTGTATGAAGCACTGTGTCTTTTTGTGAAAACCGAAAAAGCAGTAATTAAAACGTCATTTTCAAAAGAAACTTTTGTTGCAAAATGTGATGAGCAGGTCATAAAACTGGAATGACAGCAGCCACAAAAGTGGAAAATAACACCCTTTTGAGTTTTACTCCCACTATATCAGTATACGTATATCAGTATATTTCTGTATATCTCACTATTTTCATTTAGGTTTTTTTTCCTCTGAAACTGAGAAGTATACTTAAGGTAGTGTGATGTGAGAATGAACATTATTTATATGACATATTTTTTAAACGTATTATTCAATGTAATTTTTTACATAATGTAACGTTATAAGGTGGCTCAGGCAATTGAGGCTCTGGGATCAGGAGCTCAAGCCCCGCCACCCCAGGTTGCCACTGTTGGGCCCTTAGCCAAGGCCCTCAACCCCATTCTCATATAAATCACGTTGCTGGACCCAAAGCCCAGAGGAGTAAAGAGGATAGTTGGTCAAACCCATAAAAGCCCATTAAAAAAACATAATGGCTATAAAACAACAGAAGCCATCACCTGATGTTCTCAACAGCATGAAAAAACAAAACAAAAACTTTATAAAGGAAATTGGGTTCTGAATAATATCCTTGTCACTTTTTTCTAGACCATTCACATAACAGTTGATTGAGTATTTTTTCAGTTGTACAGCCATGTAAACCACCTTTCTGAATTAGCAAGAACAGAGTAATTAAAAATGAAAATATTATAATTAAAGGTAATGTTATTGCCATAATGCATGCGTACGCATCATATTGATATAGCAAAAGCACATCAGGGAGCCATTATTTATTGATTTATTTATATATTTATTTCTGTTTAATTATTTTTTTATATATTCACCATCATGACACCCTCCTAAAGTATCACCATCATGATACCCTTACACAAGTGCCCTAGCTGAGGATAATCAGGTCTCATTTTGTCTCCTAGCAGCAGTAACCCAAAAGTCTGGTTTCTTTTCCAGATCCGAAGCTCCCTGCAAGCTTTGCTGCGCCCGCGTTGCCATGCTTGGCCCTTTTTCTATAATGCATGTTTCAAAGTAGGTTGAAGGACCGTGCTATAAAGTCTCAAGACAGGCTTACAGGCAAGCACAGCTTCTCAGCCTTGTCTCTAGCAGTCACTGACCAGGTACTTCTCTCTCCAATGCAAAAGCCTTCTCTATGCATTCAAGCTGGCCATGGTTCAGTTAGCTCCAACTTGATGCTGTCCTTGCCCGGCATTGCAGATTGGACAGAATGTGAACAGAATATCATAGACTGCCTGTCCCATGAACTTTGTATGATGTGATTCTGCTTGGCAGACATCAGTTCACTTGACAGTCTTCTTCACAGTATGCTCCCATCTTGCACAGCCCCCTTGCGGTCTCCACTGCTTTGCTAAAAAATCTTGCAGTGGACTCCTTAATCGGTGAGCTTAGATACATAAAATTAGAACGTGAACAGGAAATGGGGCCAAAGGTCTTGCTATATTTCAAAAGAGTGCAACTTCTGGTGGCTAATCATGAAAGGACATATACGACACACATGCAAAGTTTCTACATATGGCTGCGATAGTAATAATAAATAAAACTGAGAACGCTGCACATCAGTCCATTTCAGGTTTGCCTGAAAGCTTAGTACCTGTCAGACCGATGTTTTAAAATGCACTAAAGTAGTGACAAAAGAATGCTTGTACCTTGAGTCTAAAAGGAAAGCCATTTGTCTCTTCTTCAATAAATGTTCCCTACAACTATTGAAAGCTGTAAAAACAGATGTCCCCAACTTTTATTTAGCTGTTTGATTTACTGTACCATTGCAGTGGATCAAACTGGAGCACATCTGAGAGATTAGTGTGTTGACAGACCCATTCTAGTTGTCTCGACCATGGTTCAAACTGACGAACCAACTGAGCCTGCTACCCAGCAAACTGGAACAGCAGTCCCTACAAAACAAGTCTCTGTGACAGAGCAGATCCAAATTATGGATCTGTCCCCTGGGAAAACTTTATACTGTCATATTTACACGCAAGGGTCAAGAACACTCCTATGCGCACATTGAGCGGTCTCAAGTACTAACGTAAAGTGGCTTCCAGCTGGCGGGTCAGTACCTAGCTGTTTATGTGCTTTGGGGATCATTAAGAAGGAGCGCTGCTGTCTGAAGATATTTTAGACCGCAGGATACAGAGTGATAGCATAGGCGCACATAAATGTTTGTCAAGGGGTGCCTTCTGGTAAATACCATTCGATGCACATTATAGATAACTACTGAGAGAGGCATTAAGTGGAGTTTCATTGGAATCTAGTGAAAAAAAATCACCATTTCCCATTGCCAGACTTAAGAAATGAAATGTTTTTTCATTGCATCCCATAAGGTTTCAGAATAAGTTTTAGCACCAGTAATTTGAGGGATATTTCTACTTAAACAAAAAAAGTTATCCTTATTCTCAGTAAAAGTAATATAAGCACTAGGAATTTGAGTGCACGGTAGGGGGTACTATCAATATTTAAACCAAATTTTATCCTTCATAAGGAAGAGTATCAGATCTTGTCTATTATTTTTGTAAATAGTGTTATGAGAAAACACAGAAATATAATTTTCGTTACAAATAAGAATACAGAAGGTTATGAATTAAAGACCTGCAAGATCTTGAACATACATAAGACAGACATAAACACAACGTGTGCATGTTGGGGTTAGAGGTTATATACATTTTAATGTTAGTATTACTACAAGAGAAATACATATAATTTTCCCCCACAGTGATTTAGTGAAATCTGTTTGGAAGTTATTGAGCACATATTTCAACCCTCCTGCCACCACTTCCCTGGAACTAGCTGGAGATAATCTACACATTAATTAACAGTGTGATGTGTAGTTAATTAACACACCCTTCTAAGCTTAAAGAGTGGTTAATTAATTCTGAAGATGACACAAGATGTGCTAAGAGCAAAACTTTCAAGCTTGCTTTAGTTATAAAACACGGGGCTGCATCCCTGAAAACACTAAAGTGAGGGGAAAATAACTGAACAACAGAACCTGAAGATGCATGACATGAGGCAGTGCTAGAAGAGAAATAATATAGCTATAAGAGGATTCAAAAAAACTTCAGAAGAAGTAAAAAGAGGTCGGAGAAAGCTGGACAAAGGGTGCGCATCCAAGCTATTAGATATATAATAATCGGAAAAGGAGATGGAATCATCATTTCATTGTATTGATTTTTTTTCACTGTTAATATCTTAATATTGACATTATTGTAGTTTTTTTTATATATCTGAAGACAACACATTAAAAGTTTTGCTGCTTCATTTTGTACAATTTTTTCGTTCTATACCCAACTGTAAAAATACATCTTTAGCTGCAATTAACTAAAATCTACATTTATAGCATTTTTATACTGCTTAGTCCAACTTCGGTCCTGAAGAACCACCGCCTTGCATGTTTTAGTGCTTTCCCAGCTCCCAGCATACCCAGATTTAACTAATCAACTAATTAATAGGTTTTTTTCTTCATTGAACAGGAATAAGGTTGAGAACCACTAGCCAAGAACCCTTCAGCATTATCGAGTTGAGCTTGGACCTGATGCTCTATCTTTTTCACCAGCACAAGTCGAAGATACAATGGCGCAACAATTATTCCAAGCACAAAGAGAACAAAGCAATAAAGGGAAGGCTTTGAAAATCAGATCAATTTATCAATGTGGAAGCTCAACATTTTGAAGAGGGTTAAGTCCATGATTGATGCCTAATCCATTAATGAGAAGCTGTTAATCTGCATGCCATTCTCATTTTCTTCAAAGATAGGAATATAAGCTCTTCTATCTGACAGATTTGACCTAATGGGTTTGGAGGAGATTTGGCTGGTTCCTACCAGCTATGAAAAGCTTTTAAAGTTTACTTACATTATTGTAGATAAAGGTAGAATTTATGTACATACATACTGTATGTCAGTCCTCCAAGACATAGTAAGACAGACGTGCAGTGTGCATATGCATGTTTATTTATATAGCTCTTACAGCTGGACAGTTTGGAGTGGTTTAAAAGGGGCAACTATGACAAATTGTTATTTCGTCTGATAATCATCAGAATAATAGAGCGTGGGCTTGAAGAACGCACCTATTTTTTGAGGAGCATCATTTTATATGACTCATATGCAATAAATAGCTAAATACTTAAATAAATAATCATGTTTAAAACAATGGGTCAGTATAGAAAGAGTGAAAAATATTTGTGTTTATTGGACAACTTTGATCTGTTTTTTATCAGTCTTTGATCTGTTTGATTTTGATTCTTTGTTTCAATTGAGCCTAATGAGCAAACCTTGTGGTGACATTAATTTGCCAACAGTATGGACGTTGGGAAGACATTGGCATTTCATTGTGTTTGAATGTTTTATTAAATTATTTTTAATGAAATTATTCCAGATCAATGCAAAATGGAATAACTTTAAATAAATGCTCCTAACAGAATATTGAAAAAAAAAAAAACTTTAAAACAACATTAATACCAAACTGATGGTACCTTGTTGTAAAAAAAATACCCCACTTAATGGCTGTGATCTTTTTTCTGAAACTGGACGTGATGCAGTTCGGATGTTGTGCAAGATTACAATTTTGTTAGACTTACGTTGTATTTGCAACATTGTGTTTGGGTCATGCGGTTATATTACAACGGCCGCCCAATGATAAGGTTCCTGCAGGGATGAGCACAATAATATCAAGTATTTATCACTTCAAATTGACTGAATGATTTTTAAAAAATCCCTTTTTTCCCATATAAGGATAGTCATATTTGCCAACATAAGCACACTTGTGACCTAAACTAGTATTAATCCTGCATATTAACCTTCTATCCTTTTAACAGATCCTGTGACGTCTGCTGTCGCCAGATAAGTGTGATTACTCTTAAAGATTTCACTACACAACAGCACCTTCTCAGGCTTGTGAGGGTTATCATTACCCTGACGGTCAAAATAATTTGTCATTGTTGGATATCTGGATTCACTCAGGTGTCTTATTTAAACATAAGACATTTAAGAGTTCAAAGCACAAAAATGTATAAATGTATAGCTTTATCAACCTATCCCTAAGGAGCATGTCAGATGTAAATGTGGCAAGGAAGAAATTACCGAGATGGCATGAGAAAGAAATGTTAAGAAAAATCAGATTCAACAGGGAATCTGTCGTCATCTGGGGGATATCAGACAGCCGGACCATAAATAAATCATTTCTATAGCTGTGTTCTACAAGGTTACATGTGCAGTTGTACAGCAGGAAATGTGTTTTAAGTAAGATATCGCTACAAAATCGTTCATAGGTGGGAAAGCTATTGCATATGAATCACATCAATTTCATCGTCACCAAACCATTCAACAAGCCACTGTGCCCCTATGTAAGGTTTTGGAGATTGTGACAGGTGCCGTGATGTTTTTAATTAAAAGAACTCGCAAATATCAAACAAGTCCAAAAGAGTAAGGCAACAATCAAACATAATGTCAAAGAGCAAGAACAATCCAAAAGCCACATGCCAATAACAAAGCAAAGCTTGGTTTATCAGAACTGAGAGTTGTAATGATGTGTGTGCATATTTAGGGTGTGGTGGTTAGTGAGTCCATGTGTATGTGACTGTAAATGTGACAATAAACATGGTGTGTGGGTTTTGTAATCCAATAAGTCCATGTTTGTTGTCTGCAATCCATTGTGTGTAGTGTATTCGGTGTTGCCATGAGACCCATCAGACACGAACAAACAAATGGTTCCTCATAATCAAATTTTTTTTTCTTTTTTAATAATTTGCAGTGTCCCTTTCCTCTAAGAAGATAAGTTTTAAAGAATGGCACACTGTAGCCACCAATTCTTACCTTAATTTCTCACCTGGATTTAATATTTTATATATAGATTTATATATACATATACATTTGATCTATAGCTCTGGTTAAATCAAAAGGTCGGAAAGAAAAAATGTGTACTCAAACCAGTTCCATACCTTTGTGAAGTCTGCAACAGGCATAGCAAAGACATTCTCAGAAAGTCTGAAAAGCTGCCTATTTTTATGAATAATGTGGCTTAAGCCACCCTGTATCCTCATCTTTTTTCATATTAAATAAAAGAAAAATTTTGTAGATTAAATTAAAGTAATGTGAACAAATGTTTTACTGTGACAGACTGCAAAGTGTCCACAGATACAATTTTAAAATTGGTTGTTTACGGATCAACATCAGCAACAGCCTCATTTCTCCTCTCATCTATTTTAACCACTCACCATTTAGCATTACCAGTATACTAATCACCAGTCTAGTCATCTGTGTTCATCTGCACTTGCACTTGTACATGCCTTAAGATAGATGTTTTTTAAAAGCTTGAATGATTCACAAACAATGTTCCTCTGAAACTGGTCAGGTACAGGGACTAGACTGAAAATGAATGCCAAAAAGTCCTTCTGGAAGCCTGGAGAACAATTCCTACAGATTTCATTAAAAACACTCGAAGGTCTGGCTCTTTGGAAGCAAACTATGAAGAAATGAGGGGTGGATCAAGACTTTTTGCACTTTTTACCTATTGTGATAAATATAAATAATTATTGGTTTCATTCAATATTATTTGATTTTTATTACAGATTTCCAGAGTTAATGTTCTTTTATTACATCACTTTGAAGCGTCCCAAAACCTTTGGCAGTCACAATGAATCATAAGGCAGCAATTCTGACTTTTGTGTTTTGAGAAATGATTGTCACACTCAGCAGCCTCTTGTGCCACTGCTAACTCATTAAACTGGTCTCAGAGGATCTTCTGTAGACAATATTCTTATCCATCACCAGTCAACCATACCAGCTTCATAATAAAACATATATTAGTATATTCAGTGTAGCCTAATCTACTTCTAAAAGTCTAATTGCCAAGCATACAAATAATAATATATTACATCGACTACTATATTACATTCACCTTTGCAGGAATGTATTTAGGAAAAAATTATTAATTTGCAATAACATGCAAATGTCATGATGCCATTCCTTTTTTGTGATAATGCTATAGTGCTAAGAGTCTGATATTTTCTCTGGGGGATTTTTTATTTATTTATCTGATCAATTGCAACTGAACACGAAGTTATAATTTAGTGTTTAACATCTCAAGCAATCAGTGCCACGAGAGTAATAGTAAATCACAGCTCTCTTCTGTAAAGCACATACACAAACTCATTACTCTCACTCAAACCTCGATCTAAATGAAATGATTAGTATTGAACCACTAATGTGGAGGCTGTGAAATGACAGCTCTACATTAATTTGATATTTGGAAATATTCTGATTATGTGCCACACACTATATGAGCATGTATATTTGGATATATAAGTTTGTACAGTGGTCAGAACTCGCTCTTTAAATGATATCTTTATGTTCTGCGCATTGGAGGACCCAAAACTGTCTCAGAAAAAAATCTGTCTGTGTGTCTGTATGTATGTCTGCATGTCAGCATCCCGCAAAAGTGGCTGGACAGGATTTATTAAAACTTAATTAAACCAATCCTTAGGTATGTGCCTGAAGTTAACCCTGAACAATAAATTAAATCAAAATGTTGAGTAGAAGGGAAGTTATGAGCAGTTTTGTGCCAGATTATAAACCGAACGTTTTGATAGCGTGGGCTCTGTGGGCTGTGAAACTGTGGGCGAGTCTTAAACCGCGTGCTGGACAGAATTTAATGAAACTAACGTGGACTTCAACTTAAACTAATAATATCACTGATTGTGTAAAAGATAATAATCTATTAACTATTTCTACAAACTCTTTAACCGTCAATGATGGGTACTTCCACTAGTACCATATAAACAATGCTATCTAAAAAAAACATACAGTAGTGTAATGTGTAGTGTGGTGTACCATAGTAAAATGTAATGTAGGCAGAATACATACAACACAGAACACCTGACCAGTATACTCATATGTTCCAAAAACTATTGCCACATAAAAAAGCAACATATTACATGACAGACCAGCTTTCAGGTGGGAAATACAAAAAAAAAAAGACTAAAGAGTAATAAAATAAACACAGTTAATATCTGGTGTAAGATCTGTGCAGTTTTTTAAGTAAAACAGCTGGAAAACTGAGGGTGCTGGAGTTATTTTGGTAACCGATTTTCATGCAAAACCCATTAGCTTCTATAGGTGTTTTTGTTTCCATCCATCCATCCATGCTTCTTTTACACGCATGCAAATATTCTGCCTTAACTTTATTTATTTATTTTATTTCCATGTACATTTGAAAATAGCCAATGGTTTTGTACATAATAACAATGCGGACATGATAAATATATACTGTATAGTATAACAACATATTTGTACTATAGATAATATGGTGCCTAAGACTTTTGCTCAGTACTGTATCTGGAATGGAATGTTCAAAATGGACATGTTGATGTGATTCCACAAAATTTTGGTCATATCGTGTATGGTATATTTTATTAATAACATAAGCTGCATCATACATATCAGAATATGTTGGGTAATTTGTTAAATTGCACCTTTTCCACAACAATGTCTGAATTAGCCCTTTTCATGAGTAATGATCATACATTAAATTATTCCATTTAATATATGATTTAGGGAGCACAGTTGTGACATCACAAAACCATGTGTGGCAATCTGCTAAGATTTTGAAACATTCGATGAAAGCTGTGTTCATGTTGTAATAGTCTTTTTTTCCCTCATGCATCAAGTGTGGAGATGTCCACCATCAACATGGACTGCAGAGTAACATAGCAAGGTTTACTAGATTCCAAATACAATATTCAGTAACTGGTCTGTCAGGTTGTGTGATTGGCATTGTGTATATCCTTGCTCACATGGTTGAAAGCCTTCAGTTTCTGGGCAAATCCTGAGGGTAAAAAACATAACTTCTGGACATCACATCATCATTCTGTTCATCTGGTTGAACATGGATTGACTGTAGATGTTATTTTCAGTTATCTTGGTGCCTTGCCTGTATTTTCCCCTTCACTTATGAGTCACACTTATACCATCAGATGTCACAGAATGTCCTTCATCTCACTGACACAAAGATGCGAGCATAGATCAATCAGAATCTCTAATCTTCTCTTTTTAATACATGGGATTATTGCTGCATGATGTTTTAATCTCAGCTATCTTTTGTTGATATTGCTTTAGGTTTTATCCATGATAATAGTGTCTGCTTGTGTTCTGATCCCTAATATGGTCACAGAAATGTCTTGGAAAAGCAGAAAATGCAAAAAAAAAAAAAAAATCTAGAATTGCAGCAAGCTGTCTCTAGCTACCGTTTAATGCAGTTCATTGTTTTATTTGTACTTATCCTTTAAAGTGGTTATATAAACATGCTCTCTAACCCTATAAAACTGTTCTATGCAAATTGTTATTTTTAATTACTGTGTGGACAGAATGTAGTATTACTCCACTCCCAACCTTAGGCCTTGGCTGATAGAATATTGAAGAAGGTTATAAACATATTTTACATTCTCTTTTAATTCATGCACCCATAATTGGAGAATAAAAGTGAAAATATCTTTAAAGGCCAAGGCATGAAGTACGGGTAATGCAATCATCCTCTCCATTTATAATAACGAAATAAATTTATTAATTGTATAACGATTACTAATTTGCATAGCACTTTTCATAGCACTAGAGGGCACTTTTACATGAGTACTATACAGGACAAGGACAAATAAAAGAAAAATCCTCTGTATGAAACAGGAGCCAGAGATGACTCGAGGTAAGCGGAGGGTTTTATTTGAAGCTTTTCCAAAAATCCTTTTCAGAGACCACAGAAGGGATCAGGGAGCAGACAGACAAAGTCATTATAGGGATATAAATGTTAGAAAAATATAATAAAGAAAAATCATAGAAATTATTCGCTCACGTACTCACTCACAGTCTTACATACTGCTTTATAGGGTCATGAGGGGCTTGGAGCCTATCTCAAGAGACTTTGGGCACGAGTCGGGGTAGACCTTGGACAGGGTTCCAATCCTTCACAAGGCACACACACATTCAAACTTACACACTAATTTTACACACTACAGGCAATTTGGCCATGCCAACTAACCTAATCTGCATGCTTTTAGGATTTGGGAGGAAACCGGAGCACCTGGAGGAAACCCAGACCCGAGGTGGGAATTGAACCAAACCCAGACCCTGGAGGTGCAAGGCAACTGTGCTAACCACTAAGCCACTGTGCTGCCGAGCATAGAAATAATAATAATAATAATAATAATAATACTAAAAAACAGACTAAAGTCAAAACAAACAAAAACATGAGAACAATGAAGAATAAAGAAGCTAGCAATGAAGCAAAGTGTCAACTAAAAAGGTAGAGAAGGAAAGAGATATTACCACTATAAAGAATTATACCTTACAACTACATCTTTATCATATTGAGGATTATGCAATGACAAACAACAAACATGCACTCAATAGCCACTTGATCAGGAACACCCACTCACTTATACAGTTATCCAATGAGGCAGTCATGTGGCAGCAGTGCAGTGCATATAATCATGCAGATACAGTACAGGTCAAGAGCTTCTGTAAATATTTACAGCAGAATGGGACAAAGTAATATTACTAAGCTTAATTATGGCATGGCTGTTGTAAGGTGGGCTGTTTTGAGTATTCTCTTCTTATTTGACATACAACATTTTTTAGAGTGTACACAGATTTGTTTAGAAAGAAATGAAAACCATCCAGTAAGTGCGAAAGTGTCAAACTGGTTTATGCTGAGAGAACAATACAGTACAATACAGATACAGTAATTTACTGTATGACCCATATGACCATATGACCATAGAGTGCAGTAGGTGAAACGTACTGTATCAAACCTTCTATTTTGGCAAAAATGGGTTGATAAATAACTTTTCTTCCTGATCCTTCAAAACAAGTAAGAAAATTTTAATTCTAAACATTTTTTAAAGCACTTTAATGAACACTATCCAAACTCCACTTTTTCTTTTTTGCTATAAATCTGAGCCACTGGTGAAGCCAGGTGTAGCAGGGAAATTCTGGTGTCAAAATTAGTCTGCAGGTTCCCTCTTTCTTACTATTTAATGAATCCTCTCTTATATTGGCTAAAAATAGGATTTTGATGTTTTTTTCCAAGGGCCTCCTCGTAAAAAAAACTCGCACTGACCATATCTCAGCAACCGGACATGATATAGTAATAAATATAGTATCATAATGAAACCTATTGAACTCACAAAATGCAATTTAATACCTGATTTGAAATGACAGGTCATGTTTTAAAAAGCAGTCTGGTAAACAGCACTGCATCTCTGAATACCTAACGCATTGAGCCTTGAGGCAGATTAACTACAACAGCAGTAACATTGGGGTCTACTTACACAGAAACAAGAACCTAAAGCTAATAAGGGCACAGGCTCACCTAAACACAGTTGATAGTTAGGACTAGGAAAATTGTTGCCTGTTTTTTTTTTTTTATCTTTTACTTTGGTGAGCCTGTGCCCACTGTGGCCTCATATATCTGCTCCTGTTGGGTCAGACCAGTCTGGCTTGTTTCTTTTGTGTGAAAATCCCAGTAGATCAGCAATTTCTGAAATACTCAAACCGGCATGTCTGGCACTGACAACATTGGCATACTCAAAGTCACTGAGACCATATTCACACCTGGCATTAACATATGCCCTGATTGATATGATTGAAAGTAGCCAGCACTAAGTCCAGATGTAAACAGGATAAACTTTGCCTAGAAGATGCATTGTAATCTGATCACTGAAACCAGACCCGGAGGTGATCTGGGACAGTGAGTGGAATGAGCACAGTCATTGTGTGTAACGCTACATATAGTCAGGTTCTGTTCTGCTTTTGATGGGTTAGTCATTTTTAATTTTACAGCTTTCAGCTGTTTTCAATTTTTATTTAGGGTTTGGGAAAGTGGAATTTGCAACATTGACTGATTGTGTTCTGTGGCAGTGCTGCAGTAATAAATCTAAAACACATAATCATGAAGGTTGTCAAAAGCCCACTAGTAATAAAGTGCTCTAGTCTATATGTTTTTTTCTGCATTCATCACAGCATCTCTAAACACAGAATATCACCAAGCTGTGCAAAGTGTCAGAAATATAACTGAACACAAAAGGGTTCAAGCTTAAAATCTTTCATCTGTGAATGAACACGCACTTATACCTCGGTTTAGGGGTGGTTGGAGCCATTCATGGACATCAATAACCTTTACTGAGTGCACCCAGTGGTCAATACCTGCCAGAGAAATTATACACTTATAGGTAAAATGCTACAAGAATCGCATGAATGCACCATTACAAACATGCTCATGCTTTCACAGAAATGAAATCATGGCATCACACACAGGAGCCCCAGACTACCTTTGGTTCAGTATGTCAGGGTACATGGGTGGGGTTGTATTTCTGAATACATCTTATTGACCTCGAACCCTGCCGTGCCTGTTCAAGTGTGTGTGTGTGTGTGTACATGTGACTTTATGCTAGACCCCTAGCTGTGGCCTGACCTAATGGAAATGGAAACGGTCCATGGAGCTCGCGCTGGGGTGTGATTTAAGAGACAGCGACCCTCCTGCCTCCAGAATGACCCCTTCCGCCGACCTCTTTTCTCAGTTTCACTTACGCGTAATTAGCCGCATTGGATGAAGTGGGTCATTATATGGTAGCATTAGGTTCCGTCTGCGTCATTTCACGCCAGAAAGCGCTTTCTCTGGAGGACTGGGGGAATTAAAAGACTTCACACACACACACACACACACGGGGAACGCTCGCTTCGTGGGGAGCAACTATATCCTCACGGACAGCAAGTTCTGGGAGGGAAAAACCCAATAAGCCAGCCCTCCTCTCTCTCTCTCTCTCTCTCTCTCTCACGCGCTCTCACTCTCTCTTTCTTTACTCCCGTCCTCCGTCAGTTCGCTGAGTTAGACAGACTTGTGGCTGCACTTCAGCGGCATCAGACGGCGGTGGTGCGCGACAGAACCAGACGCTGCGCACAAGGCAATGATGAAGGTCAGTGAAGCTCATAAACATGTCAGGGTTAAATTAGGACTAAAGAAGAGGAGACGCCAATGGAAGTCGAGTCTGATTCATCATATTATATACCTCATGATGCTATAGTTTAAAATTTGATTAAGAAAAAAAAAAGTATTTGTATTCCAAGGGCTCTCAGTTAAACTTTTTAGCATTGTTTTGTTTGTATAAAATGATATAGATTTTTTTGCATCTCTAAAATATAAAATACACAGTATAATCTATTTGAACGCATTGCCAAATTAAAGTAAAACTTTTTTTTTTTTTACCTTTTAAAAATGTTTGGTTAGGATATACAGTATGGGACATATATGATGCCATGTTTAGACTGACATCAAAGTTTAGTACTGAAGATCAGCCCTAATATCCTCATACGCATGATTTATAAAATACAAAGTGTGTATTTTATATTTATTTACTATTAATAGACTATTAACCATGGAATCAAATCTGTCTCGCTGTGTCTCTCTCTGTCCCTGTGTGTCTCCGTGTGACGGTGTAGCCGTGCTCGGGGCTCGTGCGCATCCGCTGGGCGCTCTTCGTCAGCGCGTGCTTGCGGATGGTGAGCGCGGACTGTGGCTCTGATTGCGCGTTCTGCTCTGTGCACCTGCGGCTGCAGCAAACACACGCCAACTCTATAGTAAGTATGTGGAGACTGTGCGTTACTGTGCGGTACAAAACCTCCTCACTTACTTATCAAAGCGCATTTAAAGACTCTGTGCACAGAAGTGTTTTATTTATATATTTTTGTAAATCTGTCATTGGGAAGCATTGATAATATTACATTGCAAAATTATCAATATGATAATATTATATTGCAATATATATTTAAACAGCATGATGATCATATTGTTATAAAGCCTCATATATAAATCTATAAAGTATTGGTTAATATATTGCACATTTTCCCATAATAAAATACATTATTCCGTTTGAAAGGGCATTGCTGAGATTGATGCCCTCCTTACCAGTTATTAGATCACAAAGTTAAACAAAAAAGTGTATTGATGTTACATCCATTTAATGCCAGAAAAAAAAGAAATATTGTCTGTGATATATTGATTCTGTAGCATTTTCAAGCTATGGGATGTCCCCGAATCAATGCAGGCGCTTGATGGTGTATTGATCAAAGCTGCCCTAAAACTGTTTGGGAGTGCATCATGACCAAAGATTCTTTTTTTGTGCATGTGTGTGTCGGGGGAAGCAGTCGCACCTCTAAGACAATACCTATTGAATTTTTCACCTTTTTCTAACTCATCTCATTGGTGCATTTGGATCTGTGCAATGTACTGTACATAATTTACCTAATATTTAGTATATTGCTAATTAGTTTAAGTTGTGAATTCATTCTGTTTCTTCTCTTTCTTTTTCTGAACATGTAATCCTATCATAATAGAAAGGAAGATTTCCAAACCAAAATACAGATACAGCATTACGTTTCAGGGGTACAAGTAATAATAAGATGTATCATAATATACACTGTCACAGTTAAACAGGATGCAGTTAGTCATCTCCAAAATCGACTTTGTTGACAACTGTAAAAACTGATTTGTTTTATTATTCCAGAGCCAGACAGGAGTTGGTACGTACATGTGTTTGTAAGACCAAAGACTACCAATGGCGTGTATCTCATAGACCATATGCATGTGTTTTGACAGGAATGTGTGTTGCAGTGTGAAGGTCATCTTTCCACTGGTGGTTCTTGGGGCATATGTCAAGATTTCCTGCAGACAACCGAAAGCACACCTGAAGAAGGGCAAGTATCCACAGAAACCTATAGTCTGCCCCAACAACACCACGAGGAGAAAAAATATGGCGGTTTCATGAAACGATACGGTGGTTTCATGAAGCGTTATGGAGGCTTCATGAAACGGTATGGAGGCTTCATGAAAAAAGCAGCAGAGATGTATGGGCTGCAGCCAGATGACATAGACAGAGGCAGAGAAATCCTGTCTAAGAGTGACACGGAGATGTTGGCCAATCTAGTTGAAGGCGATACCGAGAGGGAAGAGCCTGCAATGAAGGACATCCTCAATGCAAAGGAAGAGGTTAATGAGTTAGAGGGCATAGTAAAGCGCTATGGTGGGTTCATGAGAAGGGGCTATGAAGGCTTAGAAGCTGGGACAAAACCACTACAGAAACGTTATGGTGGGTTTATGCGGCGGGTGGGCAGGCCAGATTGGGGGGAGGAGAATAAACTTTACAGAGGTGTCTTTAAACGTTCACCACAGGAGGAGGAAGAAAAAGAGAAGTCATCAGATATGAGCAAGAGATATGGGGGTTTTGTGGAATACTGACATTCATGCAGACTGTGGTTAGCTATTGATATTTGTTCTATTTCCCTTCAACTATTAACTGTTACAGGTTCTTTGTAATCATGGCAGACACAATCACATACGTATAACGCACTTTGTGCTGAGACCATTTGCATAATTTGCTTGTAATATCTTTGTGGTGATAAAGATTTTCAGAATGTGAAAAAAACACTCTCAAGGGTAGATCATGGTGACTGGACTTCATACTGAAACCTCTGTAGCAGTAAAAGACAAGAGATCAATTCCAAAGTTTTATCATTTGTTCCTTTTCCCTATTTCCTTGGCAGCACTACAGATAAAGTTCTCTAGACCAAATTTCCTTGCAGATTGGTGCAGGAATATTTCTAATTTGCTACAGCAACAGACTTAGTGGTGTAACAGTTTGTTTATTTATTTATTATTTTTATTTTAAATAGACACAGTAGAGTGATTTCCTGACACAGCAGTGTTTCTCATTGTGGGTTGTTCTGTTTACTGTCTAAATTTGTTACATGCTGTACAGCTTGAATAAACTGCTTGAAACTGCAAAACGCTGCCTCTGTGTTTCAAAATGCCTCTGGGTATCATAAATGTCGTACCACTGTTTCAGAGACATCCTGTTGCATCTCTGAGAGGTGCTTCAACATATTATAGGGTGCTACAGTATAATAAGTACTTTTATCAGAGTACTTTTATCATGAAGATGATGTGTAGCCTACACGGTAAATCAGTATCTGAAATTTTTTTGTCCTCCTGTCGCTGTGGCTGGAGAATTTAAAAATCTACCAGTCAATTTTCTTTTACCACCAGCAAACACTTTCTTTTCTTATAACTGGCATTGAGTACCTGTATAGGACTAATACTATACAATAGTACAATACTATATAATAGTACTACATCTACAATATTTAAGCATGTATATTCTGGGTAAATCGTCTATTTTATGTCAGAAATTAAACATTTAAGCGATGTCAGAAAATTAGGCTTTTGTAAGATTTTTATTTATGGTCGGATGTAACTGGCATTGTGGCTTTCCATGTGATGGTCAGCAAAGCTCATATACTCAGCAAAAAAAGAAACGTCCTCTGACTTTCAACTGTTTTTACTTTCAGTAAACTTAATGTGTAAATATTT
>JAQMYJ010000001.1:23755202-23781520 GCA_030014305.1 Clarias laeviceps
TAGGTTTTGGTCTCGCCCTCCTGGGACGGCCTTCATGAGAGCCAGTTTCATTATGGTGCTTGACGGATTTTGCAAATAAATCACTAAACAAAAAAAAAGAAATTTGCAAGTGTTCTAAAACTTTTGAACGGTAGTGTATATGTTTATAAACAAACATATACATATTATACACATTATAAACATAATTGCTCTCTTTTTCAATGCACCGGCTTCTGAAGAGGTCTCAGCTGAGTCTTTGCCTTTATCTTGATTTTTTTGTCTTTGTAGGCCCTAAGACCATACCAGGTGCTACCTCATGTTCGAACAATGTGCGCAGGTTAATACATGAACATGCCTTACATGAACATGCCAACAGGTGCGTTTGTGGCGGCGTCCCCTAGCAACCGCGTGATCTGCCTGTTCAGAACTTCATGGTGTAGTCGCCTGCAGAGCCGAACAGTGTAGAGTGTCGTTTTTGCGGATCTGCCCCTCGCGAGACCTGCGTCGTTACATATGCAGCAAGCAAAACCACAATGAAAAAATGTCATTAAAATAAACAAAAAACCCATATGATACACTGTTTACAATTAAAGGTGCATTAATGGGAATATAATAAGAATATACTGTTTCTATATACACATACATGATGATTGTACAGTATATGCAGATAGGAACTTAAGCAACTGTACATAATGTGCACCAGCAAGTTGAACTGTTAATTAAAGAGAGAATGAAAGGACTCGATCATATCAGTGCAATGAAAACAGAATGTATATGAGCATATTTATAGTGATGTCAGAGAAGAAGCTCCCTTTCCTGACACAGAGCAGAGTTATTGTAAAGTCATTATTGTAGCCTGCAGAACATACTCGATTAAGCATATTAATAATAAATAATAACCAGATGCACATTTTATCCTCAGTGTAAGTTTTATTTTAACAGTTTCAGTACCGCAGTCCAGTGTTTCCAATACACTGATTTATTTGTGGTGACCCACCACAATAACATTAATGACCAACAAATATATATATTTTTTATTTTTTTAAATGAGTAAAATCTTACTTAATTGCGTGTTTTGTTATGCCTCACTTTCCCATAAACACATAGACCCTGTGCTACACACGTGTTGTTGAACAGATTTATCTTTTGATAAAAGTGTTTTAGAACAGTAGCATCGAGTTTTGCTCCAGTTTAAATAACGAGAAATCTCTGAAAGGGAAGCAGATTGTAAGCAGGGCAACACAATCCAGAGTCCATGAAAAGAAGTGTGGAGACCCACGTCTGTAAACTGTTAGCAAGCATGTAAGGAACCTGGCTAATCAGGAAAGCAAAGCAAGCATTAGCATACAGCTGGGTTGTTGAGGTTTTAGCATCCATAACCTGTAGCTGCTGCTTGTGCACAAGAGGACAGATTCTGTCACCGCAGAAGACTCAAGAATGAGCCTTAAAATTTCTTTATCATAACCTGGCCTTAAACAGAAATCATGAAAGACCTGCTGCTCTAAAAGTCTGACCAAAGAGGTTGTGGACTTTTTTACTCTCCAATTTATGTTGTTTATTTAGTTCCAAAAAGTGATTATTTTTTGTACATCCTGCTCCTTTTTCCCTTGTATTTTTATGTACAGGTTTCTTTCATCTTTATTTATTTTAACAATACTATAATATTGTTTGTTCAACAACAAAAAAAAATTCATTGCTTTAAGGATCATTTCATTATTATTATTATTATTATTATTAATGCTATTGTTATCATCAGTGTGTAAAACCATGTTCTGTCAAACTGTTATATTTTGATAGATTGATTATCACACCATGAAAACTCATACCGTTAAAGCCGTAGTAACATAAGTACATTCACTTTGTTACAGTATTTAAATCAATGTTTCACATATCTGTACTTCACCTGAGTAGTTTTATTTGTAGATACTCTTTACTTTTACTCCACTACATCCTACAACAAATGTGTACTTTTTACCCCACTACATTTCTGCATGGCGCTGAGTTACATAACTAGAACAGTGTGTAGTTTGAAGCAGTTGCTTTACTTGCTATACATACTATCTGCTGGTCAGTATGCATAATGATGTCATTTGCCTTGATTTAATACGTAGTCATTATTTATTTAACAAAAATGAAGCCAAAAAAAAAAAAAAAAAAACAAACAACCAACCAAAACATGTGGGCAATGCTAACTGCAATGACTGCATGGTTCCCAGATCCTGTGATGTCAAAACAAACTCAAATCATCACTCCTTCACGACCCTGCTTGACAATGTGTATGAGGTGTTTCTGCTAAAATGTGGTTTGATTTTTGTCAAACATGGTCCTGGGCATTAAGGCTAGATGCAGTTTTGTGAACCTCAGTCATGCTTTCAGTTTATCCTAGCGACCCTTCTAAGTAAACCGTCCTTGTTCAGTCTTCTTCTAGTTGTACTTTTTTAGACTTTAACATTTAATATGCTCAGTGAGGCCTGTAAAGTCTGAGATGTAGATCTTTTTTTTTGGTATTTCTCTGAGCATTGCATAGTCTGACCTTGGGGTGAATGTGCTAGGACCTCCACTCCTAGGAAGATTGGCAACTAAGATTGGCAAATAATTGAATGCTTTCCACTTGTAAATAATCTTTCTCACTGTAGAATATTGAACTCTAAATTGTTTGTAAATGGTTTTATAACCATTTCCAGAGAAATGTGCAGCAGAGAAGCAACAGTTGCTTCTCTAAGACCATTGCTTATGTTTTTCCCGCTTGGCATTGTGTTAACACACACGTGAATGCTCCAGACCAGGAAACCGCCAAAACTTGATGATCAATTAAACAGGGTGTGATGATTAGCAGGACCAGGCTGCAACTTACTCTCGTAAATCCTGTGGAAGCTGTAAGGGGGTACTTAGTATCGCCTGCATGTTTTTTCTTTTTCACATTTTGTCTTCATCTTTGTTTTAATAAATAATGGCACTGTAAAAGAATAAGTTATATCTTTTGTTTGTCTGAGGTTGCATTTGCATAATACTAAGACCTGCTATGATCTGATGATTTTTAACATGTTTTTACACACAAAAATAGAATTAAGAGAGGGGGCACTAACTTGAATACACATGAATGCATTTCCTTATTGCTAATTGATATTGGTCCAAAGCTTACACTTCATTCAGTTTATCTACTATGAATACTACATTTCTATAAACGTGGAAAAATAAACATGCTGTACAGATGTAGAAGAGTGTTTTAGGATTTCGCACAGATTAACTGCTTTATTTATTTTGGTTTCTATCTGCATTAACATATAGAGTAATGACGATTATTTTTCATATTTCTTTTTTTCTCTTTACAGTATGTTACCAGTTAAAGTAGGAGTGCTGCTCGGTGAATATCTAGGAGCGTTTGACTTTATGGCTAAGTTCAAAGGGCATTCCAAGAAGAGCAACTAAAGACTGAAGAAAAAACTTACGCCCGTCCGTAGGATCATCGTCCGTGTTTTCAGGGACATTAGACTAATGGCATTAATGGAACTGAGCAAAGTTAAATTGAGAAGAATAAAGCAATGAAGAATTATTTTAATATGCCAGCAATACAATGCAAACTACTATTGAGACCAAACTGTAACCACTCAAAAGCACTTAATCTGGAAAGTACATAAAATGTACCAGTATAATAACAACGTAATAATAGTAGTGAATGTCTACATGTGTCTAACAACTGTTTGTATTTTATGATGAAACTAAGTTGTAAACTGAAGCAGCCAGCACTTATTGGTTGTAAATGTTATCATGTCTTGTATTAGGACATACTGTACCTCTGATGAAGGACACACACAGTGTTCATAGGTTGCCTTGATTGACGTTTTTGTAACTCATTTAATATACATAACTTTAAAATTTTTATATTTCTTAACAGAGTGTAAAATGTACTGAGGATGGTGGTGCTAAACCAAGACCAAGTTCAGCGACTAAACACTGTTCAATGTGAAACCTAATAAAGCTTTACTTTATTGATTAATTTGCTTGGTCTTACTGGATCTTTTTATTTTATATATTATTAAAATATATAAAAATTTTTTTACACACAGACCATTGAAAGCAGCTGATTTTAAGCTTTAGAACTCCATGTTCAGCTCTCTAGTTTGAAATGTAATTTGCCAGTTTCACTGGTGAACTATTGCGCAAAGCGCTGCGTTTCGCAACCATTCATCCTCGAGATGGATCACACGCCTTCAGGGAACACTTACACTCTACAGATGATTACTGAGAGAGCGATAATCGAGAGCACAGAGTGGAACAATCAGAATCGCGCTTTATCCACCATTATGATAATACCATGCCATTACTCCTTATTTGTTCATGATAACCTATTACTATTTAAGAGGAATGCAAATGATTGCTCGATTAAGATTCAGTAGCAAATTTTGAGGCATGGGGATCCACGACTGCTTTGAATCTTAACCAGCAGGCGTAGTACCAGGCAAAAAAACAAAAACAAAGATGATTGTGTACTTGATAATGACTTCAAAGTAGTTTCAAACCATATTATATAAAATATATGCGGCTTAAAGCCTCATCAAGCTTGGATCGTCCTAGCACATTATTCATAAGGAGTCGTGACTTGTGTGGGAGATGACAAACACGTTGCATTTTGTACGACGCAACAGCTTGTCTGATTAGTAATAAGCTGGCTGTTCTCAGTGCTTACTACAAAACATGCACAGGTCACTGAGGCATCTGTAAATCACTTGGCAGTGTTGCTCTGAAAACCAGAAAAACAAAGCAAGTCCATAGGGTGAGCCTGCTCGAACCAAAAGGTAGGGATTTACTGTCAACCACTAACACATGAACTGCAGGATTGCAGCGCCATCATGAGGATGCTGCAGGAAGTGCAAGCCTTTGCAGCCAGTTAAAACAAACAAACAAACAAACAAACAAAAAAACAATACAGCACACAGTATGGAAAAATAAAAACAGAAAAAGTGAAGAAGACAGAAATAACAGTTCTCCTTCCATTATTTATTTGACTCTTGATAACATTAATACAGAATCCACATGGGATATTATATCTGTACATGATCTTAAATGCATCTCTGCAAGAGAGTCACAGAATGACTAAAACATGATCTCAGTGCAAACGTGTTCGAAAACTCATCATGGAAGAAGCACTTGCACTCTCTCAAGTACACACAAACAACTCCATAAAAAGTATGTGCACACAAATACCCAGACAAGCATGCACATACACACCAACACGCACCACACACAGACACACACGCACTCCTGCCCACTGGGCCCAAGTGTAAATAAAGTTTTTAAGGCTTCCTATTAGAAGGATGCACTCATCCACACATCAGCACACACCTCAGAGAGGCACAGTCAGTGTTCTGCTATTAAAAGTCAGTGGCTTTCAGTAGGGCTTCCCTCCCAGAGAAGTGAGCATTTCTTCCCTCTCTTTAGCTGTAGGCATTTCAGGCTTTATACCTTCACGCCTGCGTTGGAGCATCACTGTTTGCTAAGGGAGGGGGAAAAAAATTGTACAGCTTAACATATTTCATTTATACTTGCTGTCCTTGGGTCTAGGGCAAAAATATTTTTATACTCATAAAAAAACCAACATTTTTAATTCATCAAACATATTGGAGGACATTTGATGGTAGAAACATTTTTTAATGTTTTATTTGCTCTTAAAAGAACATAACAGTAGAATCAGGTGGTACGTTTTTTTATTCTACATAAAATACATACTGACAAATCAAAATGTTTTTTAAAATCCAAATTAGAACAGTTTGGATTTTTTTTTTCTTCATTTTTTAAAATTACTAAATAAAACCTCTAATTTATATAAGTATTCAAACCATTTGCTAAGGCACTTCAAACGGAGTACATTCACAGTACATAACTAGAACTTGACTTCTTGTCCTGCGTCACCCTGAATTGACTGGACAAAATTTTGAAAGTCAAACACAGCAAATTTAGGGGCAGCTCACTGGTTGAGTCCACTGTTGGAATACTGACCAGACCAGAAGGTCACAGGTTTAAACCCCAGTTAAAGGCCCGTGAGTAAGGCCCTTAAACATCAACTGCTCAGATGTATAATGAGATAAAAATGTAAGTCGCTCTGGGTATGGGCGTCTGCCAAATGCTGTAAATGTAAATTCCCCAGTGTTGAGTTAACTCTAAAGGTGCTTTCACACTAGGCACGATTGATTTGTACCGTGCCCAGGAACGATTGCTCCCCACTGGTCAGCATTCATATTGTTTTTCTCGGTACTCAGGTATACGTGCTTATTCTCATCCTCCGATACAGCAGGTGGTAGTATGCTCCTAGTTGGTATGTAGTCAAGTAGTCAAGTCAACTAGGCTTTTATTGTCATTTCAAACAGATACAGTTCAGTACAGTGAAACGGAACGGCGTTCCTCGAGGACCAAGGTGCTACATACATGCAACATAAATTAACAGAAACTGGCTCCCATATCCGACTCGACCTGTGCCCGAATATGCTGAATCATGCTTGAGACCACCTTTTCCAGCGGATTCAGGCACAGTTACCAAGTGCGGAACGCTTGTGTTCTCACTGATCAAAATGAGCCAGACTTTGGGGTCAAGTGTTGGAAATGATCCCAGGGCCATAATGTGAAAATGCCCCTAGCGTGTTGAATTATCACCCAGCAGTGTTTATACTGAATAAACTGAATAAACAATGAAAGTGTGGAGATTTTCCTGTAGAAATCTATGTTCACACTGCAAGCACAAGTGGCCCAAATCTGATTTTTCTTTTTGCTCATATGTGACTCAGATCTGTTTTTTTCCCCCCATCTTTCTCATACCAATGTGAACAGCTCAAAGCACACTGGTTCTGATGGGACCAGGAGAATGGTAATAATTGGGGGAACGTATGAATGGAGCCAAATACAGAGAGGTCCCAGATGTCACACAGTTCTCCTTCCAATCTGACTGAGCAGAAAAACTTCTAGGAAGAATAGGAGAAAATGTTAAAGTGCAGGTGAGCAAACCTGTAGAGACTTACCCAAGAAGAGTCAAAGATGCAATTAGTGCTATAAAGTTGCTTCTAACAAACTACTATATAAGGGGTGTGAATACTTATCTAAATGAGAGATTTTAAGTTTGTGAAATCTGTCGTTATGGATCATTGTATGTAGGCAAAAAAGTGAACACAGTTCATTTTAAATTAAATCCATAACACCCTAAAATGCACAGAAGGGCTGTGAATATACATACAAGAAAAAAAAATACTCTACGAGCTCCACTTAAAGCACTACTTAAAGAATGTTTAATCCCCAGAGATTAATCAACCCAAAGTATTATCATATATAATTTTTAAAACACTTTCGTAAGTATATGTTTATAACAACTCCCATGTACATTTTTTTTCATTACTTGCACTTAAATGTAAATATGTGCATAAAATTCTTGAGGCTCTACAATTTACAATTGAGAGCAATGTAAACTCTCCTAACATTAGCTAGCTATAGGCTCCATGACCTCACAATAAGAGTACCACTTATAGAGATGTCAGACATATGGCCTGGAGATCAGAACTGGTCCTTTAAACCAAATATCTCAAATAAAAAATTGTTTCCCTTATTCTTCTGCAATGTTCCTGTGTGTCTTTCACTACACTTGTAATAGTTGTTATATAAGATATATAAGAATAATATCAATAATATCAGATATATAAGAATAATATCAAAAGACCTTTGTAGCAAGCTGAAGAATGGCTTTAAATGACATCATATGGCACATACAAAGTACAAAGGTAAGAAAATATCTATTCACAGAAACTAAACAAATACAGTATCTAATGTTAGCCCACAGAGTTCACTGGTTCAGGTAGCTGATATGGTGTGAAATGTCTGCTACAGACCTTTGCCCGGGGTAAAATTTTTGCAACAAATGGTCACTAACCAGCATCCTCCTGTGCTACTCTGTGCACACAGGGACAAAGAAATACTCTGAATATTTCTTCACTTGTTTCTGAAACTCTTAACCCTTAAATGCCTTACGACAGACCCTCAGTGTGAGCGTGAAAGCGAGTTGCTGCCTCACCGTAATGAAAAATGTAGACAATGTAAGAGAACAAAAAAAAAAATACAGTAGCAAGCAAAGATGAGCGGGCCCAAGCACCTGTGCCAATGCCACCCGGTCGCCCCACACAACCTGTGTGCCTGATGTCACTGAATATGCCACAAGTTTAAGGCATCGTCACAACTGGACTTTTACAACCTGTGTGCCTTTTGACCTTCAAAAAGTCCCAGATGCTTATGTCACTCAATGTGATGTCACTTAATATGATGTCACCCAGTAAGTTATTAGCCACTTTTAGCAGAAGTTTAAGGCATCAGCATGGCTAAACCGTTCGAGATATCAAAAATTTCTTTGCAATTTACATTTCACAGTGCTTCAGCCCTAATGAATGAAATGGTCACTTTCTGTTGATTGATCCATGACATCAACCTGCACGCTGAATAACATGCAAGAAAGCGGTCATTAACGTTAATGAGACACAGAGATTTTGGAGGAGTCTTCCATGTTCGGGTACGATTTGCTTATCTGATTCGACCCGTGCCAGAGTACGCCTGAAATACTTGTGTGAACCAGACTTTATGGCCGAGTGTTCTCGAAAACATTTTTCCTTAGGGTGTTGAATTAGTGTGAAATAATCAGTGTGAACCTAAAGGACAAATCGCTGCCTCATAATACTGACAAACGTAGACAATGTGACAGAAGCAATAAAAACAGAAGGTGGATTTGAAAGTCTTAAAAAAAACCTTCAATACACAAGAACAATTTATTTCGGTCCACTTCAATATGATGATTTTTTCGGGGGTAGAACATTTTATGAAATATAATCCCAGTAAAGTCTTGAGCCACCCCTTATTTCTTCATATAAAATTTTATTCAATTATGAAGATTAAATTAAAGAAATGGGAACACATGTTTTACTGTGACACGCTGCAAAGTGCCTTACTTTAAAAACTGGTAGTTTATGTAACAACCTCAGCAGCAACCTCGTTTCCCTTCTCGTCTGTTCCAACCACTCAGCATTCAGCATCACCAGTACACTAATCACCGGCCTGATCATCTGTCATCATGAGCACCCGTTTCTCACTGGTTCATGCCTTATGTCAGATGGTTTTTATGTTTAAATTGTGCATAGGTTACTGTGTGGATTGATAAACAAAAAAATATTCCTCTGAAACCGATCAGATACTGGACCGAAAATGAGAGCCACAGAAGTCCTTCAGGTGGCCTGGAGAACTATTCCTCAAGACTACATTAAAAATATATAAAAAAAGAGTCTGGATCCTTAGAAGTAAATATGAAGAAATGAGGGGTGGCTCAAGTACATTTAATTCCTTAGTGCATTTAGAAGGTACCTTTCAGATAAAGTACCACATTTAAGAGGAGGTGCTGATGTGTCTCTCAGTAAAATGATTTGATGTGAATCAGTTGACACTTTGGCTAAATGTAACAGTCCCTCCTCTTATAGATGGCTACAATTTCACCAACGTGTACTTCCACGTAAACAATACATTGTTTGTGACGTGAAGTGCTGTAATTTATGGGGAAGGGGTTATAATACTCACCCAGTACTTCCTGCAATTCTTATACTTCAAGAAGTATGCTGAGCACATGCTCTTATCATAGTTATATGCGTCCAGGCACTTTCGAGATCCATCACTTTCCTGCATAGAGACAATAACGTCATACACATTGTTACCTAGTGTGGGAAGGTTGAATTGTTATAATCTGAACAAGCAAGATTACAAATTGTTACTGTGTGCGATAACTCTGAGCACAAGCGATTTGCTCAGTCACTGTGCGAGTGTATGAGTGAGTGTGTGTTTAATTCAGGCACTCTCTAGTCTACAATCATTCTCTACCTGTTTATGTTCAATCAGAAGCAATGGAGTCTTGCAGTACTTGTATCGGAGTAAATAAAATACAAGGGTGAGTCAAAAAAATTATCCGCACTCTGGCTTTATTTAAAACTTCTTTTGGCTACACTATCAACACTGCGCTTTCCGTTCAAGGCTACTGCTGTGCAGGTGTGAACGTGTTACATCAGTTCATTTGTAACTGTGGTGCGAAAAAAAAAAAAAAAAAGAGAACACCCCACTTGTGATTTGCAAGAAAGAAGAGCAGAGTGCAGTGGTTTGAGGGTGTACCTGGTGCGGAAACAACTCACAGAAGAGCATAAACAGAGTGTTTGGATTACTGCAAACAAAATTAGGGCTGATACTCTAAGGAAGGTGAAGGTTTCCCGATGAGAATCATTACAGGTGACGAGACATGGATTCACCACTATGAGCCTGCGAGTAAACAGCAGAGTATAGAATTGAACTATCCTCGATCGCTGACCAAGAAAAAGTTCAAACGTCAACCATCAGCTGATATTTACAGTTTTCTGGGATTCTCGAGAGCAAGTATTGGAACATTATTAGGAGAAAAGGTTCAACAATCAATAGTGATTGTTACAGCGGGATGCTTATTGAAGAGCTGAAGCATAAAACTTTCTATTTAAAATGCAGAGGACCGCCATCCAAGGGAGTTGTCATCCTGCATGACGATGCATGTCCACATACTTCTGTCCACACTGTCGACACTGCAAAAACTGTTGGCTATATTTACAGTATCTCATTTTTGTACCTTGAACATGGTGTTGTATTTATTCCGACACACACAGTGCATTTAAACAAATCAACTTGTCTGAAAGTTTGATATAAAAAAAAGAAAGACATTAGGCCGTACACATAACCTGACCTCTATACAGGGGTTGCTGTCTGCATTGCGAACTTTTCCAACAATCGACCTGGTGCTCATCCTTCAGACGCATCCGTGATCTTGTTTGCTGAAATACAAGACTTGCGGTCAAAGTGAGAACGGCATATTTACGTACAATTCCAGTCTGTACACAAAGTGTCACTTTCGATCTATGCTGTGCAAAGCAACACGCTTGTGGAACTGTAGGAGGTGAAACCAGCTGAAGAGCCTGATTAGCACATTTCTTTTGGGATACATGAGGCACGACTGTTAAAATAAGATCACTGTACAGTATGTCATATCTATGATCTTCTTAAAACATTATATGTAGATCAGTAGCATGCAATTTTTCATATTTGCCATATATACACTACCAGTCAAAAGTTTGAATACACCTTCTAATTCCATGGTCTTTCCTGATTTTTATTTCTTTCTACGTGGTAAAACAATGCTGAAGGCGTCCAAAATATGAAATTATCTCCTTTGAACGGTAAATGTTAAAATGTGTCTGCTTATCTGTAAAGTTTTCATCACCACTCTAAATCTGAGGAAGGTTTGATAATTGGTAATTTTTGAGACTCTTAATGAACTTCTCCTCTGCAGCAAAGGTAAGTTTTGGTCTTGCTTTCCTTGGATGGTCTTCATGAGAGCCAGTTTCATCATGGTGCTTGATGGGTTTACAACATGCATTTGACAATACTGTTCTTGCAAGGACTATTCCAGAAAAAAAAAAAATCCAGTATTTTAAAAGAAAAAAATCCAATATTAAATTAATCCAAACTTGTGTTCAAACTCTTGACTGGTTCTGCACATTTGCAATGTTGGAAAAATCTTCTGTATAACCAGTTTCTTTATAAAAGGCTTGACGGTGACATTTATTTCCCTCACTCTCTCCATAAGCTGTTGGAATTATGAATCATACAGGTCTGAAGGTAGCATAATTTACACAGATACAGTTGTCTGTGATGCATTAAACAATCTTCTACAGTAGTGTAGTCTGTAATACTTGCTGCTGTTCCAGTGATGAGCAGCAAAACAGACACACTGCTTCACCTACCTTTCAATTCAACCAACTCTAGCAGACTTTAGGATGAAATAATTATAATACTAATTACATTTTGAACACGCAAATAAAGAATTAAGTATATCTTTACTAGTTTATACATTTTAGAGTAATTATCAAGACAAATGCGTAACATTGTATTTATGCAGTTAGTAAAAGCAACCTACAAGCATCTTAGTCTAATACGTTTCAGAGTTTCACATTTTCCTCAGCGTAAAAAGGAAAACAATCCACCCTAAACCCTATGAATCATCATCTTTATGATTAATATCTATCTAGATCCTGTAATATTTATTGGTAAAGTGCTCGCCATATCATCTGGAGATCGCAAGTCCGATCCCCAGTTGATGCTGTAACCTCTCGCAGCCGGTGGCCTAGAGAGAGCTGATTGGCCGAGCTCTCTCACTGGGGAGGGATGAGAGATACTTCGGGCTTCCACATTAATGACGGCTCTACATCCAATCAAGGGCGTCTGTGAACTCACGCAAGCGGAAGGAGTGGATAGCGCTGTCCTCCGAGTGCGTTACGTCGCTCCCAACGGTGTGTGAGCGAGCAGTTCGAAAAGATGCGGTCGGTGACGTCACGTGGGTCGGAGGAAACACGTTATAGTCTGCGGCCCTCTCGACTGAGTGGTAGTAGAAGCTTAATGTGGGAGCCCCCTAGTGACTGGGAGGAGTTGGACACGACTAAATTGGGGAGAAAATCGGGGAAAAATCCAAAAAAAAACAACAACATGTTGTTCAGTTTTCACTTGTGTCATGCGCGACATGACTCCACTCTACTCTACTGTTGTATACATTTTCCTCCTCAGAATGAAAACTGTGTTGCCATTATTATATCTTGTGAATATGTCTATATGATGACTGGCTCTAACGCAAATACCTGGAGCCTTACAGCATAAACTGCATCCACGCTGATTTGACTTCAGTCGACGTGAGAAGGAAAGCTTTTGAGAAAGTTGAGAGGACTACTCCAAGGTAACAAATAAGAATTTAATATCTACGGGTATTTCTGGACGGGTATTTTCTTTGGCTTTTACTGATTGGAGATCATGAAATTACAAGTTGTGACCTTGAGTCGGACACAGTTTTGTGCCTTGCTTCATTTCTAGGCCAATTCAGATGTCTGTTCAAAGCTTTTGTCGCCACTTGGACAGACACGGCTGAAAAATAGCAGAGAGAGAAAATAAATAAAAACGAATGTGTCGCTACACTGAGTGCAGAATACATTTTTTACATTTATATATTTTTGTCTTTGAGATGATAAAAAAAATGTCACCCATCCTCTATAACCCTACAGGCAGCGCACTCCAAACTAGTCACACACTATCAGGCAGCACTGTGTGGTAGAAACAAATTATTTGCTAAAATAATAAATCTAAAATAAATAAATATCTAATAGAAAGAAAAAAAAATCATAAAAATTATAATCATAATACTCATAAAACCTATCCTAGGAGACTTGGGGCACAAGGAAGGGTGGACACCCTGGACAAAGTGCCAATCCAGCACAGGGCACACACACACACACTCATTGACACACTACGGGCAATTTGGGAACACCTAATCTGCATGACTTTGTCTTGATGCATGATCTGCATGGGAGGAAACCGGTGTACCTGGAGGAAAACCCACCAAGCACAGGGAGAACATGCAAACTCCAGGCACACAGAGGCAAGAATCGAACCTGGCTGGGAATCGAACCAGGACCCTGGAGGTGCAAGGCGACAGTGCTAACCACTAAGCCATCATGCCGCCTTGATCCTTGATAATTTCCACCCCTTATATTTAATATTAAACATTTATACTTATAATTAAGTCTTTTTTTATGTAATTAATATATGATTTCATTAGAGGCTATAAAATCTTGTAGTTCCTCTATACTTTTACTCTAAATCCTCTTAATCTTGGCAGGCAGCACAGCATCCACAGCAAGTTTATTTGGAGCTAGCGTTAGTACACGTCGGGTGAAGAGTTTGTAAAAAATGGTTCAAATGTTAAAGCTAAAAATAAGCTGATCAGCTTTAATGTAATTAGTAATATCATTTCAGGTTGCAGCACACATGTCTGTCTTTCTGAGACCGGTTTCTGGTCCTCCAATGTATGAAATGCAAAGACATCACTGAAAGGGCAAGTTCTGGCCACTGTACAGACAAAACCTCTCTTTTATTTATATAGATTGTTACAGAATATGAAAAAAGTAATTTCTAATCAGGATGTTTATAAAAAAACATGATACTTACAGAATCACAATACAAAATGAATCTGCACATAGGTGTTGCAATAATATCATATCGGGTGGTCCTTGGTGACTCCCATACCTATTCAAGGGTCCGCGATCATTTTGTATCTCATTTCGCTAGGTATCATGCTAGTAATCTCACTATCAATGTCCCGCATGTAACATCAACCAACATACTATCACAAGGGTCACTAAAATCTTTCTTACAGTTCTATAAATATATATTTAAAGGAGCTGTTTTTTGTTTAAGCAAGGCCCTTAACTCTCAACTGCTCAGATGTATAATGGGATAAAAAAAATGTAGCTCTGGATAAGGGCATCTGCTCAATGCCTAAATGTAAATGTTTCACCTTCAGGATCGGTCATGGCCAATGGTTTCATGGCACAAAGTGACTTTCAGACAGAGGCACACCCAAACACAAACAAGCGTTCTGGACAGGATTTCAGTTGTTCGAACAGGTTTTCTCAGCCACTTATAGACTTGTGCTCAAATCAAATCACAGCTTGCAAGATTAAATTTGATGGTGATTACATATCTCCCAGGTTCTCACTATAAGTGTTAGGTTTAAGCAGATTGTTAAACTGTTAAACAAATTAAGTTTTGAGATGAATGAAAAGAATAGGAAATATTGCTTGATGCATCTGCTGCATTATCACTGCCGCACCTGGACATGCTTACCGGCCGGGTCCGAACTGGCAGAGAGAGAGAGAAACACACACACACATAATATGGCTCTGAAAAATCATCTTCAATCTGGCAGAACTGACAACATGGCTAACTGTACACCATCTGCAGCTTTATGTAAGTGTATAAGTATATGTGACTGTCCAAAACATTACACGGGACACACTTTAACCAATTGTGGGGTGTATATAATGCAAGCAAGTACCTCTTGCCTTACATTCAGTCAATAATATGAACATCCGTCTTCCAGTCTATGGCGTGGTGGCTTAGTGGTTAGCACTAAGCCAGGGTAGGGGTTCGATTCCCACCTCGGGACTGTGTGCATGGAGTTTGCATGTTTTCTCTGTGCTTGGGGGGTTTTCTCCTGGTACTCTGATTTCCTCCAACATGCAGGTTAGGGTTATTGGCATTCCCAATTTATAGTGTGTGAATGACAATCGGGCGTCGAGCTGGCAACCTGACCACTTGCTGTAAGTAATTGCCCCAGAAACAACGAATATACCTCCAGGGTGGATATTCTCTGAGAGAGAGACCCGGTCATAGGGAGAGACTCTGAGACAGACAGACAAACGATAGGACACACGTTTGCATTTTCCAGTTAGACAAAAGGGTTCCAGTGGACTTGGTGTTTGTATGTATATTCGTCTTGACCTGGGCTATGGGAAGCATTACCATATGAAGAGTCTGGAAGTGCAATGAGATGTTGTGTGGCAATGGAAAAGTTCACATGATATCACAAAAACCTTGCAATATGTAAGAAACCGAAAAAAAAAAATTCTTATGTAATCAAACTTCTAACGTGTTTCATGGTAGAATTTGCCTTTCATGAGCGAGCAAAAAACGCATAAAGCACTGTCTGATTTTAAGAAACTCCCACACTTGCTGAGAACGTACTGGCTGTTTTTTAGAAAGGAATATAAAACTCGTGAACATTAAAGATTCAGTCAGTCATATCTAAACCTAGCGGTTATCCTGCACAACAATAACAGACGAATGAAAAGTGAAAGCAGTGATGTGAGTTATGTAATGCTGCTACTGAGGCGGTGCTTCTGCTTCATTCAATCTGACCTTTAGTTCAACAGGTGAAGAGCTAGGCTAAGCGAGGGCTGTGACAGAATAAAAGCAGTTTGAATAAAAAATCCCGTAGAGCCTTGTGATGGTGGCTGCAAACATTATTCGAATTTTCTATGCAAAAACATTCCTTACTTCATTCATTCATTCTCAGGTAACCAAGTAACAGTGTCAGAGTCCTAATGTTATGGTTAGCTTTACCGGCTGTTAGCCTCCTGAAAGGTTTAAAGTGTTTAATTATCTGGTAGTGCCTCACAGCTAAATCCCGTAGGTTTAATTATTTATGTAAATGCGTTTTTTTATTAGTACTTACCTCAGAGTGTAATATTAGCGAGTCCTCCTAAGTTACAGAGACACCTAGCAGTTTTCCCTCATGTCAGACTGAACGGCATACGAAACACAACACGGCCGGTCCTACCCCTCAAAATGATTGACAGCAAGCGCTGACCAATACGCAGGGCGAACTAGAATAAACCGGCAGCTTCCTAGTAGACTGACAGGTCGTCCAGCCACTAATTCGGAGCCTCTGGCGGTTTTAACCCACCTATTGTTTTAAATAGAAATCAACCGAAGTCATTTCGATTGACAGAATCGCCGACGAGTCCGAAAATTTTGATTTTCTGAAAGGTACAGCCGGTGACAGTGAAATATGAAAATGACAGGGTTATACACAAATCACAGAGCGCGAAGGGGCGGGGTAAGTGTGTAGGCGTGGCCTAACGGTGTTCGGTTGCACCGCAGCGCATAGCCTACACAATGGCTGCTGGAAAGAGGAGAAAGCAAACAATTTTCAGGCCCGCCGCGTCCAGCAAAAAATATGAGAAAAAAATTATTAAAATTCGGAAAATAGGTGAAAGTCAAGGAAAACGCCCTAGAAAGGATGTTAAGTCTCCCACGGTAAGTTTTGCGCAAATTAAGTAAATTGTTACGGTGTTCTTGAATTAAAATATCGGGGTTGTTCAAATTATGAGAGTGAGGGTGAGCTAGGGAAAAAAAGTTTGCGTTAATCAGCGCCCAGTTTGGGACCTGAGAGAAAAGCAGCGGAAGATAGAAATTCAGAGAAAATTAATATAAATTAAGTTGTTCTGTCTTGTCACGCCGCGTTCACTGCAAATCAATGTCAACAAACGGAGGAAATCCTGGAGCTGTGAAAAACTTGGGGAAAAGTTTAGAATTTGACTTTAGTTTAAGTTTTTCTCCCCCTCTGAATATTATAACCTCGGCGGTACGGGGGTGTAGAGCCGTAGCGAACGCACGCGCATTTAAATACGGCGTCAAAGAAAATAATCGTATAAAATGCACGCGCGCTCGTGCTGCTCGAATTTTTGACACATACGTGCACGCGAGACGACAGTAAACACCGTGCTGTCGGCAGAACCGCGTTTGCGTGCGCCGTATCGTGCGTGAATGCCGCATTGGAAATTGGAATGAAATAGTGCTAAACTGTAGTTTCTTTTAACCACGTGATTTACGAAAGTTGTCGGTTCAAGAGCTGTGCTCGAGTTTACTACTGATCACGTCGGAGGAGCCAGGAGATAATAAGACGGCGTTTCCGTGTGGTTTCAGGGGGGCTATCGGCGCGAGGAAACCCTGCTTGTCAATATCACAAACAACCAAAATGGAGGGAGAAGTTAAGGGGGACTAATTGGCCGATGCTGAACATTTTCTCCCCTCCTGTGTGTCCCTGGGTCTGGACGTGTTGGAGTCCATAACAAACCCGACAGCGTGCTGACTCCTATTACTAACTTACTCAGCTTTGCATTCATAGGCGTGATGTGAAGTGGGATTGAGTTGATTACTAGTGCTACGAGCACAGGTCAGTCATCCTCAGAGGTGTCCGTGTGTATGTATGCATGTATGTGTGTGTGGTTTGCAGACCGTGCGGTTCTTATCATCAAGTCCATCAACGTATATAGTGTTGCATTGATGGATCACCCATACATGCTCACAGGATAAGTTTTTATTGCAAACACTTTTTCTCCTGATGCGTGCCTCTGTGTATGTGGGTGTGGGGATGAAGGAGCATGTCTGCAGGAGGGGGCTGGGGTTGCCTGCTTAGACAGGGGCACGCATACATGCCTCCCGCTCACTTACCGCATGGAACTTTTTTTTTGATCGGCTTTGTATGGTGTGTGTTTGTGTGTGTGCTTTTCCATTTGTTTTATGTGGCGCGTGCGGAAAAGTCGCGGCTTGTTGAAGGAGACGCAGCTCCACGTGCGGGACAACTCGAACAACCTGTGGCTTCTCGGTTTTGTTTGTGTATCACATTTCCGCTCGAGAGTTGTAACCAGGCGCGTGGCAACGTCCTAAACCGCACAGGCTACTACCGCACTAAGTAGTGTGTGGTGTGTGTAAAGAACACGCGATTTCTGGTAACTATGGTAACCTAGGAAGGCGTACTATGTAAGTGCGGTAGTGTGCGGTGTGAGAGACAGTACCCATGTGCACTCCAGAGCCGAAGATTGAATCCTACTCTTGATCAAAACCAATTTATGAAGTAATTTCGGAAGTTCTGGAAATGTTGTGCATTCTTGGGGCATTCCTGCCCATATGAATTAGCATTTAAATATTTTAACAATAATGAGAATAAAAACGTTTTTATTGGCATTTCAGTGCAGAGAAAGTTGTAAGTTTAAAAGTGTATTTTAGCTATTAATATTGTTTTGGTTTGAAGTATTTTAAACTTTTTTTCTAAGCTTGAATGACAAATCTAAAAAGAGAAATTATATTTACATCTTGCCTGATTATAAATTAAATTTTATTTAGTTTTGTTGTGTTTATATCTCCTATTTGATTAGACTTTTAAGGAAGTGAGTTAGGATTTTAACATTTGAAAAAATGTTTTTCTTTTCTTCAGTGCAGTAAGAGGTTATTTAAAAGGTTAATTGAAAGGTTAATTATTAGGGTTATATATATTTTTACAAATAAATAATCCTTTGTTAGATGCAAAATTATCACTTCAAGCTGATCAGTTATTTTAGAAGGAAAAAGTTATTGTGTTCACAAATAGTCAGAAATGCTTGCTCGTGTAGCTGTTACATATCTTTTCTAATGATATAAAACAAAAATATGTGTTTCCTGTATTTAGGTGTATTTAAATGATTTGGATGCTAAATAATTGTTTATCAATGCTGAATCAATAATTATCTTAATTTATAAATATGTAAAATTTGAACATGGTTTCTAATTTGATATGTATCTAGTCCTTTCTGTGTACCAAAAACATTTCCCCAAGTTATTAATTAAGTATCTCATGAGCAAAGGTTTCCTCAACAGTTTGGATAATAACTGTACTGAAATAATGTCAGATTAATATGTATGTTTATATGCAATATATATGAAATATAATTATGTAAAAGTTGCATTAAACAATTCAATTTTTCGGAGGTAATATCACCCGATTCTCATCACTAGTAAATTTCTTTGTTTTAACTTAAAAATTAGCTCTCAAATAATACTAACAATTTAGTATGAATAAAAATATTTTTTATTATAATTTTTTTAAGATATTTAAATAAAAAAATGTCAGAAAGGTACAGTGACAAATTTGAAATTCAAGCTAGAAAGTTTCTATGGTGTAATACGTCTTCTGAGAAAAGTCTGAATTCATGTAAGTGTACATCCAAAGTGCTGATCCTTCAATCCATAGTTCATAAATAAGACTAAAGTGAGCGAGAAATATTGAACTCAATATTAGAGTAAGGTATATAGATAAATAAAAATCAATGAAAAAAGAAAGTATTCTCAGACTTTAATAAAGAAATACAATGTAGTATGGTTAGAGAAAGAATATTTGTTGGTTCTCTTTGAAAAACAACCTGAAGAACCATTTATGGTTCTAGATTTAGGGTCCTAAAAGATCTAGGTACTAGTGGGTGGGTAGTGAGTCTTTCAATAGTTGATACTGCATTATCACAGACATAAACTGCTGTCCATGTACAATTCAATGGATAAAGATGGAAATAAAAAGTTGAAGTGAGTAATGAAGGAATAAATACTTCTGCTATTTTTGTTTTGCTAGAGATAAAATGATGAAAGTGGTATAGCCCAGCAGTTTGTAAAAGAACTACTGGTAGCCCTATTTACTCATTGTACCCAACAGCCGCAACAGTATTGCACACAGTAATGTTTAAAATTTTAGTTCTTTCATAGCATTGGACTCGAAATGTTTAACTTATTAAACTGCAAACAAAGTGGTAATTTTTTGTCTTAATGTATATTATTTAGTAACTACTATTTAGTAACTATGTAGAAACTAATATAAAGAGTAGGTAGTTAAAAGAGTGAGAAAATATGATCTGTATATTCTAAGAAGTCTTAAGCGGTAACCTATTAATTTTTTATTCCCTATAATATCCCACTGGACAGACTATCAGGTGATGGTTTATGTAGAGTACGTTCGATTAAGACTTCATATTGTATTCTGTAATTAATTGAGTTGTCTAAAAGTTTCTATTTAAAACTGAATGTAATGCAAGACAAGGATTGATGTACATTAGAAAATGTGCAAGCCTGTGTGTGGAAATTTCTTTTTTTTCTCTCTAAGCTGTGAACATATGCATTTTATTCACTCAGGTCCAATAACACATACATATAGTGCAGTCCAGGCATAATTGGGCAGATTCTTTTGCTGTTTTGGCACTGTGTGTGAGGACTGTTGAATCTGAAATTAAACAATAGTTATGAAAGGGTTTTAATATTAAGCACATGTAGCCTACATTTATATCAGGTGAACCATGTAGGAATTACACTCGTTTTTAGACATAGTTCTTCCATTTTATAATCCCCGACGTAATTTGGTAATTGACTGCTCAGTTATTTCTTGGCCAGTTGTGTGTTGTTACATCACTACTTTAAGCAAAGGAGAGCTGACAAAAGGTCTAGAGTTGATTCAGGATTTTGCGTTTTGCATCTGAAGTCTGTTACTGTTGTCAGTGCCAGTAAAGGAAGCCATCATGAGTCTGAGAAGCAGAATCAATCAATCAGACAAATGATCAAGACGCATCACCTGTTTTGTTCAGTGTTTGGTATACACGCAGGACAAAACTCATAAACACATAGTTCTTTACCATGTCCTCACGTAACTTACCCCCATGTCACCAACGATACCTTTTGTAAATGTGGATTAAAAGCCTGTAGAATTCCATCGTAGTCTCATGGCTAAATGAGACTGAGATGAATTTGTATCGGCAGCGTCAGAAAGAGGAAAGTTTGGAGAAAAGGGAACTGTTCACGATATAAAGCATACTACCTCATCTCACATGAAAGATGGTGTTATGACCATGTATGGCCTAGAATGCATTACTTTAACTGAAGGCAAAAGTCCCCAAAACAAGCAGGAACTGAAAACAGCCTGCAGAGAATAGCCAGGAAAGATACCCAGCGTCTGGTGATGTCTGAGAGTCACAGACTTCAGGAAGTCATCAATCGCAAGGGATTTGCAACCAAGTTACAGTTTTATTAACAATTACGTTGAAATGTTCACCCACTTTTTTTATATTTTGTAGAAATAGAAATGGGGAGTGTGTATTAAAAAAGTGAATGCTGTTTGTCTCACTTGAAAATAGTTATGAAGGCAGACAAATTCTGACATTCTGGCATTTTGCACTCTGTAGTCTTTGTACCTCATTTTAAATATGCCTAAGGACAAAAATACAATAATAGTCTTTGTTCATCTAACATTTATGTGTGGTTACATTTATGAACATGTTTACCCATGTTCATTGCATATGTTATAGTTTACCTGATTGAACATGCCTAAATCTGTTAAAAAGCAAACTTTTCTGTTGAATCAGGTGTTTTGCACTGCAAAAGAATTAAGAATCATTGTTTTATCAAACAGAAATACAGGATGTTTGTCCAGTCGCCGATCTGCTTTTTCCTCTCTTCTTTTGGAACCCTACCATCATCCTCTCTCACTTCCTCAGTGCTTGGCCTCTCTGTGGTGTTGAAGATTCAGCCTCTGTCACTCTATCAGTGATCGGACACGCCACTTGTGTCCACTGCGTGGCTGGCCTGCGCTAAGTCGCCATGGCCACAGTCACCCCCGACGATGACTGCCCTAACCTGGCAGAGCACGATCGAGTGAGGAAGAGGAGGCCAGAGGGGAAAGGGAGAAAAAACTTCCCCTGTCAGCTTTGTGAGAAGGCCTTCAACAGTGTGGAGAAGCTGAAGGTGCACTCTTACTCGCACACAGGCGAGAGGCCATACCGCTGCACGCACACCGACTGCACCAAGGCCTTCGTCTCGAAGTACAAACTTCTACGGTAGGTCCCACTGTCATCTGCAAACTCATTCTGACTAACAGGTGCTTACAGACTACTAATCTACTAATTCCTCATATTCTGTTCAAGTAACAATCGATTTTATCACAGTGCAGATATATTGTCTCAGATCATGCCATTACAATTAGAATAATACTGACATCAGCCTGGAACCAGACCTCTTCATGTGTATAGTGATCCTCGCAGTTGGATGATTGTGACTGGGGTTTAATAATTTCTTCTTCATTTTAACAAAGACAAGTTAGTTTAATTGATCGTGGTTAGACCAATAGATTTAAAGAATAATATATATTGAAATCTTATGTAGTATATTTAACTGTTATTAAAAATGCAAATACATGTAATATATGTTATATGTTATATATTTCACTGTTTGACATATACATTCAAACACTACTGGGACTCACCCCTTTTTTGCTCTTTTCTTCTTTCACTATAATAATGCGTGTTAGTTTGTTTCTACAGCCACATGGCCACACACTCACCTGAGAAGACCCACAAGTGTAGCTACTGCGAGAAAATGTTCCACCGCAAAGACCATCTGAAGAACCACCTGCACACACACGACCCCAACAAGGAGGCTTTTAGCTGTACAGAGTGTGGCAAGAGCTACAACACCAAGCTGGGCTTCCGAAGGCACCAGGCTCTGCATGCAGCACATCGTGGTGACCTCACCTGCCAGGTGTGTCTGCGGCCATATCCCAGCACCACCCTGCTGCTCGAGCACCTGCGTGCCCACGCCGGCAAAAGTGCCACGGCTGCAGCCAAGGAGAAGCGGCATCAGTGCGAGCACTGTGAGCGGCGTTTCTACACACGCAAGGACGTGCGGCGTCACCTAGTGGTCCACACAGGCCGCAAAGACTTCCTGTGCCAATACTGCGCGCAGCGCTTTGGCCGCAAGGACCACCTGACTCGCCATGTAAAGAAGAGCCACATCCATGAGCCGCTGCGTGTGAAGGCAGAACCGCTGGAGCACTCGGAGCCACACCCTTACATGTTTGGCCCTGCCTCCTACTCTCCTCCACCACCGCCACTCCGTCCTGAGCTGGAGAGCTACCTTCTGGAGCTCGAGGAAGTGCCAAAGCTGAGTACTGCTGCCACGTCCTCCGGAGAGACACCTCCGTCTTTGGACTTCCTGTCTCCTCTGTTAAACTTCCTGCCCTATGGGCAAGGGGCAGGGCCAGCCTTGGGGGTTTCCTACAACCAGGAGGAGGGGCTTCCTGTGATGACCCCTTCTCACGAGTCTCCCGATCCTCTTGGGCCAATTCACACTCTCTCGCATCCACACACGCTTTCACAGACACACACGCTCACCACAAGTTACACACACTCGCCAAGCCTGAATACAACCACCACCCTGCCTCGCTTTCACCAGGCCTTCCAATGATCCAAACATACACAGGCATACACATTTAGCTGCCATATAGCACTTACATCAATTTGGCACTTAATTTTAAATACAAAGCAAAGACACCAAGACAACACTTATGACTTAAGTCAGTCACACTTATACAATTCTGTGCCTTTGAGAACATATCACTTTCTTGGTTCAGTCTACTTCAGTCTACATTTTATGAGTAAGCAATAGAAGATGTTGAACATCTAAAAGATGTCATGCAAAACTGACTGGTTTACGAATGTGTATGTGCCTTGGTTTGCAGTGAAGTTTTGCTCTCAGACACTGAGTGCATATAGCTTTCCCATTTAGCACTTTGAATTTCTAGTGATGTTCTAGAAAAGTTCCATCAAAGCTGAACGTTGAGTTTTTTTTTTTCCTTATACTTTTGTTTGTTGGCTCACAAGCTGATGGGTACTGAAATGCCAGCATCTGAATGACTATACACAGCCAAAGGCAACCAAACCCCTCAGAGCCAGAGTCTGGATGGCTCGTCTAGTTTTGCCTTTTCTTTCTTTTTTTTTTTCTTTTTTTTATTTAATTTAAAAAATATATATATTTTTTGTTATGGCTGTTTGCCTTCATGCTGCTGCTCGTTTTAAGGAGCCTTAAACTTTACCAGTGCAGATCTGCTTCACTATATAAAGCAATAAAGGGAAACATGGACTGACTTTACAAAGATTATCACAAACAGCTCTTAAACACCCCTTTCATTTCTCCCTTGTTGTTTTTCCTTCCTTTTTTCTTCTTCTTTTTTTTTTTTTGCTCCTGGACTTTAGACACCAACACAACCTTCAACCTCATCTGCCAGAATGCTGTCCATTGCACTGACTCTAATTCTCATCAATGATAAAACAAAAACATTCAGTTATAGGGATCTGTGCTGTCGCGTCCAAAGCACACACAGAAGCCTGAGTGACATACACAGTCTGTGAAGATGCTCTGTTGTGAATAAGAAACATGTCTACACAGATTATACAGTAGATGGCTCCAGAAGCTATAAAACACACCTACAGTTGGCACAATCTTTTCCCCAAAACACCCAGCTAAACCCCTGTACAGATGTGTGTGTAAGTGAGAGTGTATTGGTGTGTGAGGGGGACGATACAGGTGTGTGCTGAGCGAATGTCGGGGTCTTATTGGGAGCTGAAGGTTGTTGGATGCTGGAAAGCCTCCAGGCTGGGCATGTTTTTCATAATAGCACTTTCTAAGGAATCTGACGCCTTGGTTTTGTTATGTTATGAATACGTATTTTATGTTAAACAACATGTTTAGATGTCATATATAGCTTTTAGCAGATTGCTAGCATGTGTATATATACAGTATATATATTAAATGCTATGTGTGTGATATTTTTACAGGTACACTTCATACAGTGTTTAATGTTGTAAATGTCTCCTGTTTTTGCTTTATTGCACAAAACGTCTGTGTCTCTCACTGAGACTTAATGCGAATGGTTTATTTCCACCCATACTTCTTCTTCGAAGCACTTCCATAGTTCAAAAGGCTTTTATAAATACCTTCACAAATCTGCAGTTTGTAAATACTTCAGTATTGAGAAAAAGTGTATGAAACTGGGAAGACCAGAATGCCTCAACATTTTAAGGTGTGAAACGATGTGATGTCATTTGATGCTGCTGAGTGGCTGACGGATTACGCGGAGAAGCTGATTAAAATGCTCTGCAGTCGAGGACGATTTCATTGGGAGACACAGACTTAGCAATTCTACTCTTCAGTATCAGTGGTACCATCACGCAGTGTATGTACAAGTGTATGTGTGAGAGTGGAACAGTCTCTCGACTCGGATAATGCTGCTAACGGACATGGTATAGCCCATGATGGCACAATGGGACTTTTCTTTTTTTTTTCTCCTTCTTTGAAATCAATGAAATGTTTGAAGAAGGAGCGGACGTGTCCGACGCGTGTCATATTTTGAGGTGTCAGTAAGGTGATGTAGTTCGCCGATTAGAAGCTGGATGTTGCCACAGCCGTGTTTTCGAGACAAGGGTCTTTGTAGAACTGAACTCTGAGTGACCTTTTGAAGACGAGAAGAAAAAGAGAAGGAGTGTGAGAGTTTTGTTCAAGAGACAGCATTCCAGCCATAATGGTGTTTTACATGGTGTCCTTATTGTTTTAATCACATTTCTGTAATGCCATCCTGTGATAGTGGCTTTTGCTAATCAATGTATATGTTACCGTAATGTACTTTTACAAACTACTGTTGTATGTGTATATCCTAAGACAGAATGAATCATAATTGTCTGTGTGTATGTGTGTGTGTGTGTGTGTGTGTTGAGAACTTGCTGCTGCAGCCTGCGTTTCCTTTTGTCTCCAGATGACATCATCCAAAGAGAAAGTTATTTAGTGGCTGGCTTGACGAGCCAGTTGTGTGCTGTAGAAGGTGAATGGCAATGTGTGAATGTGTGTGTGTTTTGTGTCTGAGAAAGAAAGTGTGTATCTGCGTGCATTCAGACGACCTTTGCTGCTATGTGAGGAGAGGAGAGATTTGGTCCAGTGTTAATACTGTTCACAGTACTGAGAGCTCAATAAACATACCAGAAGGACTCATATTACAGACTGCTGTTTTTTTTCTGCTCTTGTTTGTGTTTCGATATACGGTTTGTAGAAGGTATTAAAGAATAGAAGCAAATTGATATTGAGATTAGATGTTATTACATTCTAGGCTTATTACCGACAGCCATTGGTAAAGATTATGATACAGCCATTGAAGCCTGAAGTATGTTTATATATATATATATATATATATATATATATATATATATATATATCTATGTTATTAAATAAAATTTATTTATATAATGTATACAGTA
>JAQMYJ010000001.1:23786595-23807022 GCA_030014305.1 Clarias laeviceps
CTGTCATTTGCATTGACTAATTATGAAAATCAGAGAAAGATATCATTTGCGTAATAATTTGGAACGTAGTGTATATGTGCCCTGCGATGGATTGGCACCCTGTCCAGGGTGTACCCTGCCTTATGCCCCAAGTCTTCTGGGATAGGCTTTCAAGGCCCCTCACTACCCTGTATACAGGATAAAGCGGTATAGATGAGTGAGAGTGACGTATGAGCTGCAATCATTTTGGCTTGCTTTGGTCTGACTTTGATTCTGGGTATTGGATTGTGTTATCTCTAATCTACAGTGATTTTACAGAGACTTATTTCCCAAAAAAATTAAATAAGACTGAAGTAGCTATAGACCTCTCACTTGTTAGCCAGTTTGATGCCTAACTTTTCAGAATTATTGAGTCATTCTGTAATTTGCGGTACATTTCACATAAGCAAGTGAGTTAGTAAATTCTTTCAAGGTTATATCTTTTAGTTGCAAAGCTTAATCATTAACACTTTTATTCTGATTATGTACACTACTTTCCTTATTTTGACCCATAATGTCAGTGCTAGGACTTGGCTGGATGACCACTTCTTAGTTTCATGAACAGTATCATATTTGAACAAATAATTACATTAAAATCATAAAGAATCTGTAAACCATAACAGTGAACATAGCATACTTGTCTGTCAATTAATATACACAATGACAACAAACTATTAGATAAAATACTTGTAAAAAAATAAGAGAAGACTTACCACAATGTGTTTAAAATGTGCGGCACAGAGAAGAATGACATCATGTGATGCTCTTCATTTGGCTTTGGGACAAATCATTTCTGTTCAGTTAGTAATTTAGTTGACAGCACTTTTGTGAACATTAATACTAATGAGAAAACCCATGTAAAAATATAATTGTTTTAGTATTTAGACTTTTGAAATAAATGGTTTGAAATAAATAGTTGTTTTTAACTATAATGGATTTTAGTCATTATTTTGAAACCAAGAAACATTCATCTTCATGTTCTATACCACTTATCCTGGATAGGGTCCCAGGGGCCTGGAGCCTATCCCAGGAGTCCCTGTCCATGAGGTAGGGTACAATCAATCACATAGGATATTTAACCTAATCTGCATGTCTTTGGACTGTGGGAGGAAACTAATGTACCCAATGGAAACCCACCAAGTACGGGGAGAACATGTAAATCCATGCACACAGACCCGAGGCGGGAATCGAACTCGGACCCTTGAGGTTCAAGATTACCTTGCTGATCACTATGCTACTGATATTTGGCAACATTATCACAACGTTTAAAGATAAGTGAAGCACAGGATGCACATAATGTTTGAAACATGCTTTCCCTTAATAGGTAAAATATGACATTTTTGAATAACAATGAAATACTTATCATCAACAGACAGGGAATGTATCCAAAGCATATCAGGTTTTACCGTTTTAACTGCCACACTTCATCTATTAGCGTACATTCAGTATTACAAAGGATTATTTTGGAAAGAGCTGCGAAGTGTCAGTAGTGTTTCAGTAGAGTCAGATTATTGCAACCTTCACACTTGTGAAGCTGATTAATGCTCAGCTCTGATTGGAGGGCTGGGTAGCTCAAACATAATTGGCTAGGTGGCATTTTGGGGTGGGGTTTGGACTCATCACTGAAAGTGGATAAAGGTGTTTTACTCTTGGTTTGACGCTGAATCTGAATCCTTCTACTTTAAACTAAGTCAGTTTGTCAACAGTAGATGAAGAGGTTTGTTGGTTTTTGCTCACACCGAAAGTAACTTTGCTTTGGGAAGCATAGATCATATATGTGCATTCATTTCTGAGACAAGTGTGTTAGTCCTTTCCAGTCACACTCATGGCAGCAACAATTGACCTGACACATGAAGGCACGCTTTTGGTGGCCATGGAGTCAACAGCATGTGATCCTCACCATGCTGAGATGCCAGAACTTTCTGGCCTTTCATCTATTACTTCACAGGTAGTCATGGTGCCATCAACCTTTATTTGCATGTAGTAGGTGTGATAAATTAACTTTCTCTGGGTGTTCACAGAGCGAGTCTGTTGATGGATGTGACCAGCAGCTTCGGGTTTTTCTCCGAGTTCGTCCTTTCAGTAAAGAGGAGCTCAACAACAATGAGGACCAGGTTTGTGTCTGTTGGCCTTGATGTTTGCCATGTTGTTTAAATCAGTGGCTCTTGAACCAGTACTTTGAGTCCATGTGCTTTCTGTGTACATTGGTATCATGCAAGCTTGTTGCATCTTTGTTGGTCCCTAAGGCTTGTTTAAGAACCAAAGATGTAGTAAGCATGTTCAATTTGCATTGCCTCCTTCAGGGTTGTGTGGTGTTTGAGAGTGCGGAAACTGCTACGCTTCATGCTCCTAAAGGCTCTGCCACTTTGAAGTGCAGTGAAAAAGGCATTGGCCAGCAGGTTCACAAGTTCAGCTTCACCAAGGTAATATTGAGATACCAATACAGTCTTGATGCAGTTTATGGCCTTGTGTATACAGTTTTATGAAATGGTATGTTTCTCATGCAGATTTTTGGGCCAGAGTCGACTCAGGCGGAGTTCTTTGATGGAACGATCAAATCGCAAGTTCAAGATTTTCTGCATGGCAAGAATGCACTGGTGTTCAGCTATGGAGTAACCAATGCTGGGAAGACTCATACCATACAAGGCATGGAATATTGTGGGATTTTACATGCATGCAATAGCACAAGATTTCTGTAGGTCTTGAAAGTTTAAATGTGTCATATTTAGTTGTTGTTTGGATTTTTGGCTGCTCCGGGCAAGGGGTTGCCACAGTGGACCATCCGGACCACACGTACAAGCTTGGCACAGGTTTTTACGCCTGATGCCCTTCCTGACGAATCCTCCCATTTTATCCAGGGTTGGGACCATCACTGTATCCAGTGATCAAAATATTTAGTATTGTTGTAAGTTAAAGTTTACATTGTGTTACATTTATTGCAGTTTTGACACCAGACCAAAAAAAATAATACAGGGCCACTTGTATGAAGCAGAAATGTGTCATAAACTAGAGCTGATGCTGGGCAAAAAATATATAAAATGGATTTATCCAAATAGTCTTTCTGGTGAAAGTGTGTTCCTCCTAATAAATTGTATTCAAGATATTCTATACTTGTCATATCCTGACTGCTCACAAATGAATCGGCTGAGATTTAATCTGAAGATACCTTTCGGGTACCATGTCATGAGGATTGATTCCCTTTCCCCCTCAAGTCTGTTTTGTCTTCATTGGACCAAGTTAACATTTCTTACAGCTGTTATGTATCTGTGTGAGCACAGGCTCTACAAAAGATCCTGGTATTTTACCACGTGCCCTTGAGCTAGTGTTCAGGCACATCAACGGGCGACTGTATGAGACAATGGACCTGAAGCCATATCTGAACTCGGATGTACAGAAACTGGATCCTGATCAGCTCAGAGTGGAGAGATCTGTTAAGACTTCACTCTTCAGTATGCTCAAAGAGGTACGAATACAAAGGTTCCATGACTCAATAAAATGTCTTTTTGTGAAGTTCAAATTTATGGTGCACACTAACATTGCATTTAATCTGAGGATGTATAAGGACGCATCTTATCTTTACTTGTGTCTGTAGGACCCGGAGTCCACCAGAAAGAGTAGGAGTCGGAGTTCCTCCTCATCTTCCGTTAATAGCCTCTCTTTCTCTGGAGTCTCTTATGATCAGACAGGTAATACTGCAATATTTGGGGGAAAATTTTTACTGTAGTGCTTTTAACAATGGATGTCACAAGACAGCTTTACAAAAGAAAAAAAATCTGATGCAGATTTATACATTTATAGCATTCAGTTTGTCCCTGAGGAGTGTACCAGAGGTGATAATGGCAAGGGAGAACGCCCCTGAGATTACATGAGGGAGAAACTTTGAGAGGAGCTAGACTCGAGTGAACCCATCTTCATGCACTATGTGGACAACTATTTGGCTAAACCTGCAATAACATTGTATTCAAGTACATAAACTTAAATATGGAGTTGGTCCTCCTTTTGCAGCTATAACCGCTTCCACTCTTCTTAGAAGGCTGTTCACAAGATTTTGAAGTCTTTCTGTGGGAATTCCCTCCTATTCATCCTGTAAAGCATTTACTGTATGAGGTCAAACACTGATGTTGGACGAGAAGATCTTTTGTTCCAGTTCATCCCAAAGGTACTTGATGGGGTTGAGGTCAGGGCTCTGTGTGAGCCAGTCAAGTTCTTCCACACCGAACTCCTGAAACCTTGTCTTCTATAGTCCTTACTTTGTGCATTGAGGCAATAATAGGCATAATTCTATTGTGTTGGAATAGAATTCCCCAAACTGTTGCCACAAAGTTGGAAGCATAGCATTGTCTGAAACACTTGAATTCAATAATCAACAAGTTTTTGGATAGTCTGAACATAATTGAGCCATAAACATTCTTTTTCTGTCTCCCAGTGGACAGTGCAGAGGGAGCTGCCGATGTACAGTCTGTCTACTCGCTGTGGGTTGCTTACTTTGAGATCTACAATGAGCAAGTGTATGACCTGCTGCAGCCTGCGCTCTCTAACAGGACGAAGAGGCGTGCGGCATTGCGTTTGTGTGAGGACAGTGCCGGAAATTCCTACGTTAGAGGTGAACTTTTTTTAAACTGTCAAGAAATTAATGTGCAGTTTTGACCACGAGGGGCAGCATTTTATTTTATTTTCATATTGTACATTGCACTTAAATGGCATTATGAGAAGAGTGGGATTTTTAAGCAGACGTATACTCGAATTTGTTCAACTGATTGGAATAAGCAGTGAAGGGGGGGGGGGGGGGGATTACTGGAAAGTTATATTTTTTTTTTTTTTTTAAATAACCATGAGGCAAGTGAAATAAATGCATTTGTTTAAAACTTTGATTCAGCACAAAAAAAAAATTGCCATGCATCTTGCATCAGTGTTCCTCTGTATGTTGCAGATCTGAGGTGGGTTAATATACAGAATGCAGAAGAGGCTGCTAAAGTTCTACGTGTAGGCAACAAGAATCGCAGTGCTGCAGCAACCAAAATGAACCAGTCATCCAGCAGGAGGTAGCGCTCGTGCCCATAGTGCTTGAATTTGTATACTACTCCTGGACTATAATGATTTTTACCTGGGTTTTGTGGGTGCTGTTTTGTTTTATATATAGCCACAGCATCTTTACAGTCAAGCTAATACGCATTGATGGAGCTGATGTCCAAGGAATGTCAGAGTAAGGTTTTTTTTATTTATTAATTTTTGTCTAGACTGTATATACTGGCTTGTGAATGGCAGAGGAGAATTATTTTTTAATTATTATTTATATATATATATTTTTTAAAGGCTTTCTCTGTGTGACCTGGCTGGTTCGGAGCGCTGCAACAAGACGCAAACGTTTGGCGAGCGCCTGAAGGAGGCTGGGAACATTAACAATTCCCTGCTGATTCTGGGAAAGTGCATTGCAGGGCTACGAAACATCCAAAGTGACAGGTATGGCTGGAAATTACTTCATGTGGAAAATTGCTGATATGCAAGTGTGATAAGGAGGCAATTTTTTTTAAACATTCCCTTTAAATATACTACAGTAGTGGGCCACCTCCCCCGGTCTTGTTTTACTGCCCTACATGTTCTGACTTTTCTTGCTTTACCAATTGTGTGGTGAACGAACTGTTGGTTAGCCATGGAGTTTCTATATACAGTATGTAGCAGGGGACGTGCACATAAATATGGAGTGCAGGAGTAATGCAGAGTAATGCCTGTAGAGCTTAACTATTTTAAAGAATAATTGCAACATGTACTCGGCAGCACTTGAACAATGAAAGTTTCTTCTAGTTAATCATCCTCTGCATTTTCTACTGCAGGATGAAGAACAACTACATTCCGTTTCGTGAAAGCAAGCTGACCCGCCTCTTCCAGGGGGTGTTCTGTGGTCGTGGAAGGGCCTCCATGATTGTGAATATCAATCAGTGTGCCTCAACTTATGATGAGACTCTCCACGTCATGAAATTCTCTGCTGTTGCCAAAGAGGTACTACTACAGTGTGTCGAGTACTAGGAAATATTGTCTGCATGATTTAAAGTAAAAATGTCTTTAAATCAAGGATGATGTATATACTTCATATAGCATATAAAAATAATGCTCACTTTTGCTTGTCAGGTGGTTCAGGTGATCCAACCACGCTGTCTCGAGTCTCTGGCGCCACGTCTGCTTGGTCGAGATGGAAAGCCTTTGCTAAACAATGGGGTGCTTGACAGCCAGGCAGTGGATGCCTACCTGTCAGAGGACGAGCTGTTGGATGGCGATGAAGAGGCGGATATGTCAATATTACCCCAGGAGGTAACATTTTTTTTTTCCTCTATAAAGTACGTAGCACAGATGGCAAAATGTTCTTTTCATTAAGGGGAAAATAAGACTTCATTAAAAAGGGCGCGTGTGTCTGTGTGTAGGAACTGTTGAATTTGGTGGAGAGTCTACGGGCGAAGCTATTGGCCGAGCGTAAGAAAAATCTGCTGCAGGAGATTCAGATTCGCAGGGAGATGGGTGACGCCATGATGCAGCAAATTATGGAGATTGAAGAACTTCACAGGTGTGTCTGTACTCCTGTTTGGATTGTAAGTTATTAAATTGCAGAGTTTTAAAATGTGCAAGAAAGACTTAAGGCTTACATAATTCATGTTTTAGATTTGGTATACATTAGTCTGAAGTGGGCTAATTGGGTAAAGGCTTTTATTTTTTGTCTCCTGTCCGGTGACATGTAGGGATTACTATCCGTCGTCTCTTGGCATGGTTGTCCTCCATTGTCATGCTTTTCTCCTATTCACATCTCTTCTAAAACTCACTCACTCATCGTGTGTACCGCTTTATCCTGTATACAGGGACAAGGGGGGGCCTGGAGCCTATCCCAGGAGACTTGGGGCATGAGGTGGGGTACACCCTGGACAGGGTGCCAAACCATCGTAGGGCACACGCACTTTTACACACGCTACAGGCAATTTGAGAATGCCAATTAGCCTAAGCTGCATGTCTTTAGACTGCGGGAAGAAACCAGAGTGCCCGGAGGAAACCCAACAAGCACAGGGAGAACATGCAAACTCCATGCACACAGACGGGAATCAAACCTTCTCGGACCATTTTATTTGGATGGGTGTGCACTAGTTGTGTCATTTTCTAGTAAATTAGATTTTTCCGAAAATCACAATTTTACTCCTTTAGTTGGCAGGTAACATCCTTGGAAGACTTGCATATGTAATTTTTACAAAATTTATTCTAATGCATGAATTGACCTTTTGGTTACGGAAAATGACTTCTGACTTGCTTTGAGTTTAAATTCTGTTTTATTCACAAGATCTTCAATTTGATTTGGCCAATCTCATTTTGTAGAATTGTAGATTCTAGACTGAGTTGGAGGGGGATGTCATTTTGCTGTTGAGATGCACGTGGTGGTTTGAGCACTGAAATTAATTTAACCAGGCAAAATAGGTTTTTGAATTGCGGGTGAGGGGCTAGGTTAAATGTGTGTTTTGTCTTTAGGGTTTATTTTCCTGTGAAATAACAGTAGGTCTTCTACTGCAATATATGTAAAAACCACTGATTCATTGTACAATAATTTACTCACATTACCATATGCATTCGACTGGAGTCTACAAAGGACTACAAAGCCGAGTGAGCAGGAAAGAATAAGCAGATGGCTATTTGTGATATTTGCTAAATGAGACTTGACTAATATAATCATGCACAAATGAATGTGTCTGAAGAAAAATGCAGAAAAGATTTTTGACCCATTTTTTTTTTATTTTATTTTATTACTATTTTTTTTCTTTTTTGACAACTCACTATAATTCTGCACAGAAGCTACACATAACGGTAAAAAGATCATTTTAAATGAGCAAGTTGACAATTGTTTGTCTGCTGACTTTATAGTCGCCAGATGGCTGATATGAAGGAGAGTTACGAGGAGAAAATGGACAGCACGTTTGAGATGTATAAAGAGGCGCTGAAGGAGCACGCCTACCAGTGTGCTCTGGAACGTCTTGAAGAAGAATATGTCCCAATAGACGAGTTCACGGCTGAGCAGGACCGAGCTAAGGTGTCTAAGTGGGGGGCAAAAAAAAAAAAAAAAAAAAAAAGAAATCGCTGAATTATGTCTATCCATTCTGGCTCACTCAGTGACGGTTTCCTGTTCGATTAGGAGTTTGAGAGGCGTGTGCATGAGTTGGAACAGAAGCAACATGGTTCTGCATCGGTTCTTCTTCAGCAGGAAAGCTCAACACAGACTGACCTGATGCAACCAAGCACGGAGGAGACGGGTTGGTTGGTTTTGTACATGTGGCTGTTTCTTTGGCCTTTTTAAAGCCTGAACATCACCTTTGCTTTCCTTTTAAGATTCAGAGCGGTTCAAGCTTCTCTACAAAGATAAATGTGCCGTGGAACAGGTGTGCGCAGAAAAACAAGAGGTAAAGTACGTTGTTTGACAATACATAGTATGTTCTGATGCCCAAGTCATGTTCTTAATAGCACAGGCTGCTTTGTGTAAACGGGCCCACTTAATCAGCTTTCATCTGAGCAGTGGGTGCATAATTCATCCCATACAGTCCAACTATAAGGACATGTGACCGATTTAAAGAAGGGGGATGGGGGGGGCACCACAACCGCCACCACCCAGTCCTAGATTCTGCAACTGGGAAGCACTTGTTTAACATGTCTTGCCTGAAATCTTAGATGGGTGTTCAATGAGTTTGAATTTTGTTAATGGTGAAAATATAGAATACAATATTTTTCATGCTGCCCTCATGGCTCATGGATGGGGGTGGGGTTATCCTGAAAGACGCCACTATAATCAGGATAGAAATGCTTCATCATAAGATGATCAGTCTGGAATAACTTCATTGATTTTAATTTGTAGTTCCTTTTGCCTCTAAGGCATTGATCCCCAAACACTGGGTCACAACCCACAGGTGGGTCACAGGAGATTTTATTTGGGTTACTGCTTATGCAATTTTATGCCTGCAGTACACCTTTCAGTCACAAGGGGGTGTGTAAGGTTTCTACCAGTCATGGATTCCATCAACAGGTAGAGGAAATAAAATCAGATGTAGTCTTTGTAATGTCTATAAAATGCATTTAATTTGGAAAGTCTAGTTCCGTTGTTGACTTTTAAAATTTAAAATTGATTTTATTTATTTTTTTAATAACTTGCATATGTTATTAAACGTAAGTTGTGGTTTATCATACAGTAAGTGGCCAGTTTACCATTCAAGGTAATAGTGATGTTTCAGCGGAAATAAAAATTATGTAACGCATGCAAAATGTCAACACAATGTGGCTTGGTTTGTTTTTCTATTAGTCACCCATGGCAAACAAAATATAAAATTATTAATGAAATATAACAAATTATACAGAATGTGATTTACTTTTCTTAATGTTTTTTTTTTTCTCAAGTTGATTGTATCTCTTGAGAAACGAATCAACGAGTTGAACGAGACTCTGCAGGAAGCCGGAGAGAGCTACATGGAGAAACTTGCAGAAGTTCAAAATTTACAGAATAAGCTCAATTACCAGGTATGTTAACGCTGTGATCCTCGAACGCAAACGCATTCAGAACTGTGCTCACCTGTTCACACCTTCCTGTCACCAGGAGCAAGAAACCGAGCATTTACAGCGGGAGCTCAGTGAGAGAGCACTGGAGCTGCACAGTGTCAAGGAGGACCTGGCCAAGCTAACGCGTGACGCTGTGGGACAATCTCGCCCAAAACGGGGACTGCTGGTGAACATCAAAGAGACCATGTCATCTCCGGCATCAGGAACACTCTGCCGCACAATCAGGAAATCAGTCCGCACTACCACGTCCTTGAGGAAAAAGCCCTGATCGAATCTTTTCTATGCATAATTAAGTAGATGTCTGATTTTTATTGTGATTTTGTCATTTTTATTAATTTAATAAATTCTTTTTACAAAAATCAATTTCGTGTCATCTGAGTAAAATTCTGGGACAGTAAAAAGGTTCATGTAAAACATCCTAAAAATGTGTAATGCTATAACACTAATGTAAGGTTTTTGGAATTTTAATGATCTATAATCTCTAACATTAGAGAGTGCTTTAATTTGTCTCCATCTGTGGGTTATTTTGGTATTTGGCATCTCATGCTTACATTAAGTTCAAGAGCAAAGGTAAACCTTATTTACAAAGGCTTTTGCTTTCAGAAAATAGCAGTAGCAATTTTTTTTTTTTTATTATTTTTTTTTTTTAAGGCTACATGTACATTTGGGTGGAAACCAATGCTGGTCAGAAAGGCATCTTGGAATGCACATGTCCTACAAAGAACATTTTTTAAATACAGGAAAAAGATGAAAAAATATAAATACCAAATCTTAATCTTTCATAAAATTTCAGTGAGTCTGTGCTCAACATAGCCTTATATTCCTAATCGAGGCTGACTGGGAACCAAAATGTCATCTGTATCTGTGACCAGCCCATTTGGCACCACCAATCAAACCATAGTGAAAGCCCATGAACTTGTATTTCCCAAATATTGTGTTTAATGCAAACTTTAGCTGAAACTCTGGACCTGTATCTGCATGAAGTGGTGCATTGGGCTGCTCCCATATGATTAGCTGACTGGATAATCGGGTGCTCCTGTTAAATGGCCAGTTAGTGCAGTTTAGTTTGTGTACACAGGACTGAGCTGTGAGCTCCCTTTGTTTGGAGGTTTTCATCTCTTTCCTTTTGAAATTCTTTCGCATGAAATGAAATGTCTATCACTAAAAACATGAATACATAATTTAATAATTAGAATTACTATGCAGGGGCATGACAGACTCCACCTTCTGAGTCGGAGTTCCTTATTTCTTTGTCCCTCCCAAGGTTTCCTCTTTCTTTGTGTAATTCCAGGGAGTGTGTCTTTGGCAAAGTTGCTCTCAACCTGCTCACTGGATGTTGCTGGAGCGCTCATGTCTATATCATGTTCATGACCGTTTTGGATCTGGCATGGTATCATGGCTGGCTTTGGTACTGGCCCTCGGTGGATGTGTAATAATCCTCCAGCACACTCTGCATGTAATCGAACGTGGGTCGCTCCTCTGGTTTGGCCTTCCAGCATGAATTCATGATGTCGTACAGTTCAGTTGGGCAGTTTTCAGGACACTGCATGCGATAGCCACGCTGCACTCGTGCCATCACTTCGCTGTTGCTTAAACCTGGAGTAGAGAGGGAAAATGTCAGATTTTGTGGTTCTTTGCATATTTACAGTATATGGTTGGTACAGAATGTGTGTAGCAATTAAAAAAAAATTATTGTTTTTGCCACTAGAGAGCAGCAAACACCACTCTGTATTGAATATCTTTTTTTACTAGAGCACCGTTTTCCATCCCTGGTCCTGGCCCTGTCTGTTACTATCTGATTCAATAATTAAGTTACAAACGGTGAGGTAGAATGGGGAAAATATTTAAATAGTTAGGGCAGAAGGCACTTCAAAACTAAACTACTGGAATAAACGATGCTGTATTTAAAAGCCTTTACATCCTATTTTAGGTAAAACTAAATAAAAACTGGTATCACAGGTTGATTTTAGCATGTACATAATGAAAGTTCTGTTACACAAATTAGGTTAAGGAAGTGGTTAGGTAATGTAGTCATGCTAACCTGAATAGGGGATTCTACCGAAGGTGACGATCTCATAGAGAAGAATGCCGAATGACCACATATCTGATTTGATGGTGAATGAACCATAGTTTATAGCTTCTGGTGCAGTCCATTTAATGGGGAATTTAGCACCTAAAAAAAACAGAGAAAACAGTCAGTATTAAGTGAACATTTGAGAGTAAAGTGCTTTGCAATTTGTTGTATAAATGATCAAACTTTAATGAAGCTGGCTGCTATTTATTCATTCATTCTCCATCCATCCATCCTTCCAATCATCCAATCATTCATATAAGCTTGTCTACTAGAGACCTGAGGAAAACCCATAGACACAAGACACAGGAAGTACATGAGAGGTTGAACACAGATATTTTGGCTGTGAGACAGAAATGCAACCCACTGTCCCTTAGTCACTGTAATGGGATAGAAACTGGGTTTATGTGCTTATACCTTCCCTGGCTGAATATTCATTGTCCTCGATGACCCTAGCCAGGCCGAAGTCAGCAATCTTGCACAGCAGACTTTCACTGACGAGTACGTTTGCAGCTCTCAGGTCTCTGTGAATGTAGTTCTTCTTTTCGATGTACGCCATGCCTTCTGCAATCTGATGCACAAAAACACCAAAGCACTTTCCATTATGCACCACTCCTAGTGATGCTGAACACTCAAGTTCTGCTTTTGCCTGATTACACACACCATGCTTCACAGAAAGTCTCAGTTCTCCTAAAATATTTATGTAATTCTGAGAATACCAAGCACCTGTTATAAAAAGGTATTATATGGCTATTTGATAGAATTTAACTTGCATGTAATAATACGTACTTGAGCTCCAAAGTCAATTAGTTTAGGCAGCTGTATTTTTCTGCCTGGTGGACTTTTCAGAAAGTCCAACAAGCTTCCTAAGAGCAAGGAACAGAGAATGCAAACAGCATTAAGCACGTCAGAAAATTTCTAAACAGTCCAGAAAGTTAATTTTATCGGGCAACAAGATGCAGATGCACGTGTGCTATTGTCGTGTGTGTTTATGTGCAAAAATTAATATTATGGTTTTAACAAAGCATGGATAAATTATTCAGATTGAACAGATAATGCATTCTAAGAAAATATTAATACAACAGATGATTCAAGGGAACAAATGCACCGTGGTTTGTAATTCTAATTTACAGTAAATATCTAAAAATCTTGGAACTTTTGCTCTACAACAAGCTTTCTCCAACACTATTAAAAGAAAGTTTGTTGGAATATTATATGGCCATTATAATAATTTGCAGACTTTTATGGACTTTAACACCAAAACCTGTTTAAATCTGCTTGAGTATAAATAGGCGGTCATTTTTGTAAAGTGTAATCATAATAATAGTTTACTGATCTGCAAAGGATCTCAGTGCTTTGAAACACTTTCCACAGTTACACATTAGATTTAAAAAAAAAGGTTGCCAGAAAATTTCACAACGTGTCTAGTTCAGGAGTTGAATAAGGTTCTGCAAATCACTATTTGTTAAATTTGAGAATTAAAATGTCTTCTTTTCTCCATCAGCCCTGTCTTTTTAATGTTATAGTGGCATAGATTAGCTTCCAGTATCGTAGACACCTATTCCCAATTGAATGAGAAAATTTGAAACACTAAACAAATACAAATTTGCACATTATCCCAAGTGTGTACCATTAGCCATGAATTCGGTGATGATGTAGAGGGGCTGTGATTTGGTGACCACGGCATAAAGGCGGACGAGGCGGTCATGCCGCAGAGTTTTCATCAAGTTAGCCTCCTCCAGAAATGCCTCAATTGACATGGTGCCTGGCTTCAGGGTCTTCACTGCCACTTTAGTAATGTTGTTATACATTGCTGGAGAGAGAGATGGTGTTAAAATAGAAGTGGAAAATATGCTATTTAGTCTGTCATTTGAAAAACTACCAAATAGAAATGTTTCCTTAAGAGTAAAGTAAACAACGTAGAAGAACACAGCAGGTTGGATAGGAAACAGGGCGCTTTGCTTTTTTGTATTTTTGTATTTTTTATTTTTTCCACACTCACCTAACCAGACCTCACCAAACTGACCAGCTCCGAGCCTCTTTGTCATATGAAGAGATTCTTTGGCAATTTCCCAAGCATCTTCATCCCACTGGATTGCTTTTTTAGGTTTCACACATGGTTCACCTAATTTCTGACATAAACCATATGCCTGCTCTGCAAACACATAAACACGGGGGTGTAAGCATCAGAACAGTCATAAAGAACCCAATTTTTGAAAACAATTGTCATGTTTATATAATTATTTTTGAGGTTAAGGGAGGCTGATTGATTTAATGAAATTTATGCATTACTTTTGTCATTTACTATGGAATAAAATCACTGTCAAAAATAATTGTGTAAAAAAAAAAGATTTGTGCGTAATTCTGTGTTTTGTCCGAGTTGGATTCCAAATATTTTTACTTTAAATCAACAAAGTGAAAAATGAAAAACAAAACACTACTTTGGCACATTTTTTGATGTTTATAAGAGAACAATAAATAAAGTACCAAATGTGCTAATGTGAAAAATCCCAGTTCATGTAATAGAGGAGTTGTAAAAACGAGTTGTGTGTCTGTAAACGGTCAGAGTCGTATATTTCAGAATTGTACTGTAACAAACACACAACATCTTGAATCTGTAAACTGTTGTGGCCTTAGATTTCGAAATCCAACTCTGACAAAACAAAGAATTACACACAAATCTTTTTTTTTTTTACGCACAATTATTTTTTACATTGATTTTATTCCATATGATTTTATTCCATAATTTACACTCTTATTGGGATTTTCACATTAACACATTTGGTAATTAGCACTTAGAGGACTTAGTAACTTAGCACTTTATTTTTTGTTCTCTCATAAACATAAAATGTTTAAAAATGGAGTGTTTTGTTTTTCATTTTTCACTTTGTTGATTTAAAATAAAAATATTTGCTGCAAGACAACATGGGGGCTTAACTGTCACCTTGCACCCGTGGGTTCCTGGTTTGATTCCCGTTTTTGTATGCATGGAGTTTGCTTGGGGGGTTCCCCCCCCACAGTCCAAATACATGCAGATTAGGCTAATTGTCATTCCCAATTTGCCTGTAGAGTGAGTGTATGTGTGTGCCCTGCAATGGATCGACACCCTGTCTAGGTTGTACCCCGCCTCATTTCCTAGGCCTCCTGGGGTAGGCTCTAGAACGACCCCCTGCAACCCTATATACAGAATAAAGCGGTATAGATGATGAGTGAGTGAGTGATATTTGCAGAAATAGACAGCATAAATTAAAACTTGCGTGGAGAACTGGTCTGTCTGTTTGGTAAGCAGTAAAAAAAAAAAAAAAGACTCTATTTGGATTGTCCAAAGTAATGTTTACTGTTTTATTTGAATGTGTGTGAAAATCCCCAAATGCAAATATGACTGAATATGAATGATTTGTTTGAAGGAGGGTGTTTTGCTTGATCAGTTTCCCTTGTGTTTCCAAAATTGCTCTTTCATTTAAACTGGACTTGAAAAACAAAACAAAAAATAAATAAATAAACATAAAAATAATAATAAAAAAAAAATGCCAAAAGCAACCGAATAACAAGTAATACGACCTTGGCTATTGATAACTAATTTTCTATTCTCTATTGTTAAAAACTAATAATATAAAGGAAGAATCTCAAGTAGGATTTCAATAACAATATAAATGTGTTTATATGCACATTTATTTTAAGTTTTATATACAATACATACTTTGTGTTTTGTGTGTGTTTACATACTCTGATAGGCTGCAATCAGGTCATCTAACTTTTTGAAAGTCATTCTTGGAGTGATGTAAAATCCTCCGTCTTCCAACAGGCGTATCTTATAATGCTTTACCATGGCTGAACCATTAGGACCCACATCTCTTATTGACATAGAGTAACTTCCTGTACACAACAAGAAATATGTTTACATGCCATGCACAAATCATATGAAATAGTCTGCATACAAATCCTCCTTTATGATGAAATCTGAATATGAATTAATTGCACTCAAATGAAATAAAATGTTTAAGTTCGATTGAGGATATGTTCTCTTGGTAGTAAAAATGAGTATTTCCCTTTATTGCTTGTGTGTGGGTGAGTTTATGTGTACAGCAGACCTGCGGTTGTCTCACTCTGGCGTATAAGGAAGGCACCTGGCTTATTGGCAGGAGACAGGAGGTTTCTCTCAGCTGATATTCTGCTGATGTTTTTAAAGTACCATCTGTGAAAAACACAAAGTTGAAAGTGTGTGAGGAAAAGTGAGAGTCAGTGGAAAGAGTCTATGTTTGTCTCCCTTTTCCAGAGTATATAAGTAATGTGAAATATAATGAATTCGGTGAGAACTTGAAGTACTTATTGAAATACAGTTTAAATTATATTTTGGAGGAATTTAAAATGTAGCATGAAAAAGAATCCTAATAAAACAATGAGTTATTGAACTGAATGCACATTACGGTATCGATTATTAAATATAAAGTACATATCAGTTTTTTTTTATGCAATATAAATATTGCTAAATAGATTGTCCAAACTGCATGCGTATTGATCATATTAATTATTTGATTAATTAAAGTGTTTTTAAACCAGGAAAACATGTCAGAACTGAAGGAAATGTGATCAAGACTGGAATTTATAACATTGCTAATGTTCAGGACTTGAACTTGACTGACATCATGAATTGAATTTACTTTAAAGCAAGCCACATATGGTTAGATAACTGGGTGTACATGGATTTTCAATGGTTACCTTTACAAAGTGAGCAGGTATGTATTTATCCCATTTAACATAAACTTTCCATAGAGGTTCTGGATTTTTTTGTTATTCAATATCATTCTCACTTTCACTCACTCACTCACTCACTCACTCATCATCGGGGTGCCAATCGATCACAGAGCACACACACATACACACAAACACATGCCCCTATTCACACACTACAGGCAATTTGTGAATGCCAATTAACCCAATCTGCATGTCTTTGGACTGTGGGAAGAAACCAGAGTACCTGGAGGAAACCCACCAAGCATGGGGAGAACATGCAAACTTCATGCACACAGACCCCGCATAATTTTACAATACTTTTAGTTTCTTTTAAAATATAATCAATGTTCTAATATTTTCAGGTCTAATGTTTTTCATACAAAGAAGTAAAAAGCTCTGAAAAATGCCTTACTCTTTGGTGTCCATGGTGTCCTCTAGTTTTACATAATTGGAAGGTATTAATCCTACTTTGCCAGAAGAAAGTGACTTTCCTTTCCACCACTCGCCATTCCTAACATACAGACAAAACACACCTAGCAGTGACCGCATTGATAATGGGAGATTAAAAAAACAATGACATTCAGTTCTTAGAGTGAAAGTGGAAGTCACATATATTAGTATACAATATACTCACTCATCCAACACTACGAATTTCTCTCCTTTTTTGAAAGTTAGCTCGTTCTTATTTTCGGATTTGTATGAGAATAAGGCAATAACGATTTTGTTGTCTGTGGATGCAGCTGTGGATACATGAATATTATTTTTAGCCAACATACACAAGCAGTTGCTAGAAAGCCCATTTGCTATGCAAAGTTTGTCATCTCAGCTCCACTGTGTCTATCTAATTAAAGGGACCATATTCCATAATCGCTGTTCAGTGGTTGTAGTCTTACCACAGTACTGACACGGACAGGATGTTGTTAGGATGAAGGAGTGAAGGTTAAACACAAATTATGCATGGAAAGGATTAACTACAATCTCTAGCTAGACACATAATGTATAAGTTGAACCCACAGGGTTAGTATACACTACACAGTACATCCAGAACAAATATTGCTGCTGTGCCTGATACACTCCTGCCACATTACCAAGCCAACGCCACTGCTCTGCTCATATGACGTTGAGACAAATAAAGAACTTGCTTAAAAATGTCTTGTTTATATTTTGAAAATAGGTGTCACAAGGTGTAATCTCATCTTTCTTCATACTGTACTATGCTGTTTTTTTTGTTGTTGTTGTTGTTTTTTCATTGAAAGTGTTTTATGTCTGACGAGCATCTTCCTTCCTCTAAATAAAATTCTTGCGGTTGCGTGAGCAGCCAGTAAAATTAAAGTTTTAAATCGACACATACATATATACTGTACATTGCACAAAGATTATGCAACACTCCTCTTTTGATAGCTGTAAAATGGCTTGCTTTTCTCTCCCATAGACAGCTCTCTCCTCAATTTGGTTTATCTTTTTTACCTAGTGGTCAAACAAAGATTGGACATTCAAAGCTGTTAATTGTTTTAAAATTCAATTCAACAGGACAAAGCTGGGCAACAAGCAACACCTGGAAGTCATGTGTTCCAATATTTTTGATCACTGTAATACAGGCATCTTTTGAAAAAACGTGCAATGTCTTAAGTTATTCAACCCATCTACATGTGTATATGTAAATATTAGAAAATAAAAACATTAATTGCTCTTAAAAATGGCCTTGCATTTCCAATATTGTCAGAGAGAACTGTGTGTGTGTGTGTGTGTGTGTCTATGTTTTGCATGTTACCCTCTCCATTCTGGAGAACTTGCCCAGGCAACAGTGCTGATGATTTCTAGAGTCAGAAAAATGAGAGTAAGTGTACAGCAGTGGAAACTCTTATATGCAAATATGATTATATACTTTTTTTCAGCAATTATTTGATTTTGCATATAATTTCAATAACTGTTCATATCAGGTTCATAAAGGCATGAAGCCAGGTTTTAAAAAGGCCTTTAGCATTACAAATAGAAATCATATTTGATGAAAATAATGATGTTCATGTGAATAAAACAGAAATTATATATATATATATATATATATATATATATATATATATTTTTTTTTTCCCCTCTTTTTTTTTCTACTTATGCAACAATGACTAAATAACTTTTTTAAAAACATAAGCAACTTTTATGTGAAGATAAATATATTGTAATAATTAACACAAGTTGAAGACATTTTACTTGCTCCTCATACATACATAGATATTTTGAAAAGATGATTAAAGTGAACTGGTAAAACCTTATGTATGTATGTATGCATGTACGTATGTAGGTAGGTAGGTACAAAAGTAGGTAGGGAGGAAAAAAAAAAAAAAAGAACAATAAAAAGTTTTTGCATTGATTTTACCTGAGTTGGATTACTGGAGTATTTATTAACTTCTAGTCCAGGTCCGGGCTTCTGCCTCTGATCCACACCACCATCTGTTTGCCTGGTACTCACACATCCCATACTACCACTGGAGATTGATTGGTTGAAAGATATATTTATATATATATATATATAGACAGACAGACCAACCATTAGATAGAAAGATAGTTGGATAGATAGATAGACAACTGCATTAAAATAAAATGAAACAAAAAAGTCTAGGCAACCATAACAAGTTTGGTCTGCAGTCTAATTTCTCTTTTTACCTGTAATCATGAATATACAGGACGGCCTAAAAGTCTGGATCCATAGGCATTTTATCTAATATAAATGTTAAATTTTCCAACCCCAAAAGGCTTTACCTTTACAGGTCATAGATAGATAGACCCCTTAACAGGTCATCTGAACCCTGTAGTCTATCGGAATTGCCAGACAACGGTTGCTGCATTAAAGAAGGAAATCATCTCCTGATCAGCTCTGATGCATTAAGAATTAAGAATACATTCTTGTATTCAGTGTATACACAAGCGGCACAAAGTCAAAGGACACCAGTTTAAGAAAATTGTTTTAATCTACAATCTTTAAATAAATGTTTGACTATTTTGAGCCACCCTGTATAAGCAGTTTTAATGGAATTGGCACTCACATGAGTGTAAATTAGAAATTTGACAGGGACAAAAAAATGATGTTTTACATTAGATATACAAACAAGAACATTTTATTGTAACCTGAGGTAATCTTAAAATATTTTTTTTTTGTTGTATGATTTTCTCCTTCCTTAAACAGATAAATGAGGAACCTCTCTATGCATAAATAGAATATAAAAAAATGGTTGTTTGTGTTCATTATCGAAGCATGAAGCTTCATATTTAAAATGTAATTTTTAGTACTCTTGAACATTACTGTTTTTAAACATTACCGTTTTATTAACTATTACCATTACTATAACCATTAACTATTTTGTTAAATGCTATTTGGTTTTGCTATTTCGATGGAAATCAGTAACCAATCAATTATTAAGTTATTATATTTATGATTAAGATTAGGGTAAACCCCAGTTACTCAAAAACAAGCTGTTTATTAATAATGATGTAAGTTGTGTTCAGTGAATGGAAAGTCCCGTCAAATGCCATCAAACCCAAATTATGTTAAGCATTGCTTCAGCTTACTCACCTAATTCTTTAAAGTTCTGTCAACCTTCAGAATTCACTTTTATTCCAAAATGATGATATATCACATGTTTTAGCTTCTTTGTCCAGGTTCTCTTAACTCCAGCTTTATCGACTTGTTGTGACTTTTGGCATTCAAACCCCACATCAACTGCTACCATTATTTGCATAAAGAACCATAAAAAGCACTGGTGATGTTCCAGAGTGTGTTGGCTGAATAACATTCAACATGATGAAGTATACAGTAAAATGCACATCTTACAAATGCCAGATTTTCATTAGTTAAAGAAAGGGCTAGAATTTGAAAACCATGCATTGTCAATGACATTAATGTTGTCAAGGCATGCTTTTTTAATGTGGTGTTAACAATAAATGATCAGGTGAGTTTCAACTAGTGAATGAGCAATTATGTTTAACAGTAAACCTAAAAAAGTTACATTATTAAGTAAAAATATAGTATACCATTAGTACTG
>JAQMYJ010000001.1:23807122-23817352 GCA_030014305.1 Clarias laeviceps
TATATACAGTATATGTAATTTAGTGTTAAAGCCTACCTTCACTTACATACTTATTCAATGTCAAGTCAAATAGGTATTGATATGTGATGGTAAGATGTTTGGGTGTGTTTTTAGTGGTTAAGCATGAGTTCATGTCTGTATAACAGATGCTTCCTTTTACCATGTATGTGTGTTACCATAGCATGCTTATGTGTGCATGTATATACATAAGAAATTGTCCACTATATAAAATCAGTGTGTCTAAAATCATTCCTGTCTATGTAGCTTTTGTACTTTATACACCAAACCCTCAGGTATCTATATATTTGTTTGCTGCGAAAAGTGCTGCTAATATCTTATCTCAGCGCATATCCCAGTTTCAGTCATTGACACAGTAGTGCATAGCCCCCAGCACTTCTGTTTGTGGTTAGATGAAAAACAGAGCTTTGCTTCTGTCACATAGTCAAGGAAACTGAATAGGAAATTCTGTGTCTTCCACGTCACTGCAAACATCAACCGTTTATACCATATCATTTATATAGCATAAGTGATATGCTAATTGTTCTTAATATTTTTGCAATTTTTATTTTTCAGTAGAAATTTTAACTCAGTACACAGTTTCAGCTGGGCTATGAAATTATATTAGTGTGCTTTGCTTGCTTATGCATCCTCTTACATAAATTTGAAAATACAGTAGCACAGTGGCTTATCAGGTTGCATGATCATCTTGCCTCAGAGTTGGAGTTTGAATATCACCTCCCATTTGTGAGTGTGGAGTTTGCATGTTCTATATATACAGTCAGATCCATAAATTTTGAAACAAAGATAAGTTTTTTTTTTCCATTTGGCCTCTGTACACCGCCTTATTAAATTTGAAATGAAACACTCTTTCATTCTCTAAATTCAAGTGCTTTGATAAAAGTGTAGCATTAACCATTCAAGAATTACAATAATTTTCACCTCCATATTGAAGGGCTCATAAATAATGGAGCAAATGGCTGACAACAGTTGCATGGCCAGGAATTCCCTCATTACTCCATGACTAGGATCCTAGGACTAGGAGCCTGTTCCCTCATTACTCCATGACTAATCATGCCACATCAATTTAGAACATTTAAAAAAAAAAAAAAAAGGCAAAATTCAGCAACAACAAAAGGCCTGGAAGACCATGACAACAAAAGTGAATGACCACAGCATTATGTCTATGGTGAAAAAGAACCCTTTCACATCTTTTAGCTATGCAAAGAACACTGTTAAGGAGGTAAGCATGACAATGTCAAAGTCTACAGTCAAGAGATGGCTTTTAAGAATAAGTTAAGAATAGGATATTCCTCACTGGCCAAGTTAGTCACCTGCTGTCAACCCAATAGACTATGCTTTTCACTTACTGAAGACAGGACTGAAGACAGAAAAACCCACAAACATGCACCAACTGCTGAAAGCTGCAGTAAAGGCCTGGCAAAGCATCTCAACAGAGGAAACTAAGCATATGGTCATGTCCATGGATTCCAGACTTCAGGCAGTCAAAGGATTTTTCTCCAAGTATTAAAAGCACTGCTTATGTTTGTAATTATGGCAGATTGCGCCATTATTTATGAGTCCCTTCAAATGGGAGTGTGTGTATGAAAATCGCTGTAATTCCTAAATGGTTAATGCTACACTTTTGTCAAACCCCATTGAATTAAGGCTTAAAGTCTTCACTCACATCTTGAGTGTTTCATTTCGAATTCAGTGTGGTGGCGTACAGAGGCCAAATGCCAAAAATGGATATTTGTTCCAAAATTTATGGACCTGACTGTACAGTATATATGATTGTGGGTTACCAGAGGTTGCAGTTGCAGTCTTCAGCAGTGTGATTTTCCCTACAACAGCACAATAGTCATAGTCCACCCAAGTTCTCTGGGTTCCTCTCACTCGGCAGAAATATTTGGCTAAGTAGGTTGGCTGTGGTAAATTGCTAATGAGTGAATGAATGTAGAGAATGGATGAATGAACATAGAAATAAATATAGCATTTTTTCTTATATAGGACCATTTATTTAGTCTCAGAATTGCTTTCCATAATCCATTAAATTAAATAAATATAACAAACATGAATAAAATTTATTTAAGGTGAAAGTATAAGGACAAGTACACAGTACATAATAAATCTATACAAACCTTGACAGCATGGTGGACATGGTGTAAAATGCAAGCACAGTGCTATAGAGGTCATAAAAATGTGATTGGAATTGTTTGGAATCGTTACAAGGTGGACTGTGCTTGAAAATCAGTTTAGGATTTTTTTTTTTGCACAGTTATTCTGGGAATAAAATTAATTCTTAAGTAATGTTGAGTTGGATTATTTCTGCTGAGTGATGAGCAAGTGATGGTAAAATGAACAGAAAACTCATAGGTATGTTGGTACAAAAAACACTGAGTAAATTTTATTTTTGAAAGAAATCAAAGAATGATTCACAGAGCCTAAGGCATTACTTACAGCAAAATGTGCTACAGTATCCAGCTTTGTGTGTGACTGACAAAAAAAATAAATAAATCCAAGAACGTTTCATGCTGCCATCTAGTGGTACACATTTAATGTGACAGACAAGAATAAACATTGACCAATAAATTAAACATCAAGTATGTAAACTATAGTTAAGAGGAAAAAAAAAAAAAGAATTTTCTTGAATTCAAGAAAAATCATTTAAGAACTGTTTTTGGTGTCTTTTTTTGGTGTCTTTTTTGGTGTACAGGTTTTTATTTCAGGATATATCTTAGCAAATTTGTACATAGAGACATTTTAATAACATAGACTACTCACAATAAGTTAGTGATATTGTTATTTACATGAGTGCTTTTCCTATTTGCTCTGAATTTGAATGAAATAAGTAAAAGTTCCCTTTGATATTACTAATAATGTATGAGACGAAACACCATTTTCATTAGTTTAATATTTATTACCCCAAAAATGTAGACAACAACAGGGATAGCCCCAAATAACAAAAATTGACAATGTCAGTAGCAGGTGTTTCCACTATTTGCCGCAATGCCAGCTAGCCTCATGATGTTGTTATAATAAAGATTTGTAATAACCAAATCTCCACATTGGCAAATGGTGGAAACACCTGCTACTGACATTGTCAAATTTTGTTATTTGGGGCTATCCCTGTTGTTGTCTAAAATTTTGGGGTAATAAATATTAAGCTAATGAAAATGGTGTTTCTTCTCAAACATTATAATAGGAAAAGCACTCATGTAAATAACAACATCCCTAACTTATTGTGAGTAGTGTATATGGCATTGTGAAAACAAATTGGTCATGTCTCCAACAGTCTCTAACCAAATGCTAGTAAATGCAGAAATGCAGTATATAATGTACACATATTAATTAAGTAAATATTATGCCAGTACAGTACTCACAAGTGACATCAATGACCTGTGTAAATATAATTAGCTGTTATTGTTAATGTTATTCCATTCCATCATTCACTTCTGGGTCACATTTTGGGAGCTAAATCTAATTTCCCAATTTCAATGTCAGTTTTTAGTTTGTATAACATTTTCACCCTTTACGTTTACAGCATTTGGCAGACACCCTTATCCAGAGCGACTTAAGTGCTTTCAAGTTATCATCAATAAATATATAATTTAACAATGGTTACATGGCAACAATTGTACAAAGGAGCTTTACAAGATTAAAAGAAATGAAAACAGATTTTAAAAAATGAAGGAAATATGTATAAATTATTGTTCTCAGTTTGTCCCTGATAAGCAAAATAACAATAGGAAGAAACCTTGAGATGAACCAGACTAAACAGGAAACCCATCCTCATTTATGCAATATCAAATTAGTCTGTGACACATTTAAGTGTTTGGTCAAAATGAGATTACCATAATGGGCAGGTTGGCATTCAAGTCACTAAACAAGCTTTTCTTTGCCCAGCCTCAGAGGTAAACAAGCACGCTCAGGCTATATCTCTTTAACATCACCAACAAGTCACTAGGCCAATTCCGTAAGAGAAGCATAGAATATAGACTTGCATTTTTTCCATGATTTGAATTAATTACAATTCCTATTTTTCATTAAAAGGTATGAACACAAGCACTGAACAATTGACAGTTCGGTGTTATAAAGAGAGATTAGGCACTAAATTATTCATGTTCTGTCACCTTAAGTGCTAATCAGTAACTAGCAGATGTGCTTCATAAATCAAGGTGGCGCACATGATCATTTTCAGCACCTCCAGGAACTGTTGCCTTTCAAAAAGCCAGTATTCTAACAAGGAACAAAAGGCAGCAGAGGTCATCATGAGTATTGGAGATTGTTACATATATTCAAGTATTATTCCTGGAGCAATGTGAATTAATAAACATGTAGTTTACAGTAAGGGGCAGTGTTGCCCACAAAATACAAACAGCATCTCCAGGGCATCAGGATCTGCAGATTGCTTTATGAGCCCTGTTTGTGCACTCTGTCCTTTAACTGGCTGGCTAACCACAGTAGTTGTTGTAGCTTCTGTCAGTGGGTGCACCTTATTGTTTGGTTTCTTTAAGACTGGTGGGCTTGAAGCAAGTGGAATGCTGTTTTGCTCAGCCATGGTTTTAAGTACCTGTGTTTCAGGTATCAATCTAACGTCCTTTTTTTCTTCTGGTTCCTGCTCGGAGTCACTTGCACTCGGAAGGTTGAAATAAGTAAACTTTGAACTTGGTGACCCAGGACACTTTTCGAGCTTAGTGGAAGACAGAGCCCCATCAAGGGAATCTTCCTGTACAGGTTGTTTATCAATCTCACCTGATACGGTTTCGTTGTTTTTCCCTTTTCTATGACCTTCCTCGAGTTCTGGAGAGAATTCACGAATCTGGTTCTCTGCAACAAACCAGTGACCTTTATCAATAAGATTAGCCTCTTCAGATCGTATTTGTTCATTCTGTGTGACACAATCAGTTGGTGCTTTAAAGACATCAGATGCGTTTGTGGCACTGAAGTACGATAGGTCAGTCATTACTCGCGTACGATTTTCATGGTAGGAAGCCAGACTAGATACATTGGTTCTTCCAGGACCTCCTCTTTGCTTGGCCTTTAAAGCAGTAGGTGATCTGATATTATCTGTACCTATACCACCTGAACTACCTCTTCCGTAGAGTCTCTCAATGGTTCTCCTGACAAAACCTTTGGAGACATCCTCTCCACTGGATGTCTCTTGTGACCAGTTTCCCCCACTGTCTGTAGATTCTGGCTGGGAATCAGAAAGATCAGAATTTGGACTATGTTGTTGTCTCTGCCCATTCTGGATTATTGTTTGACTCTTAGCAAGAAACATATCCCTGATGGACTTCACTCTGTTCGCCTGAACGCTTCTTTCTGTCTCTTGTGCCAAAGAGCTGCTTCGAGAATCATAGCTAAATGTTAACGAAGATGAATGTTCTTCTAAGGTTGTGTCTATGAGCTTATCAGTTAAGGATACATCATTTAAAAAAGTTGGGTCTGATACTTCTGTTTGAGCTACAAATCTGTTCACTGATTTATGAGGTTTTTGTGTACATGTTTCCAGGCTACCAATGAGCTTTGCTATTGAACTGTTTTTCTTTTTAGTATGTACAGTCTTTCTATCACAGTCTAGAGCCTCTTTAGGGCTACATTTCTTTTGATTATCAACATTTTCTTGATGAATTTTGCAGCATTTTGCAGGTACCTCCACAACCATGAGCTTGTCCTCAGAATGAGCCTTCTCTGTTTGATGTTCTGTCCCGTGTTCCAGACAAACGGCAAGCAAAGTTCTTTGCATTTCAGGTTTTCCAATGTTCTTCTTTACACTCTCTGGTTTATTGTTTAACTGTGTGTGTTCTTGACTCACCAGTCCTTGATTTTGGCATTTTGTTTGGCGTTCAGTTTTGGAGTACTTGTGTTGTAAACAACTTGATGGATTTACTTGAAGACTTTTTACTTTATCACTGATCCAATCTTCAGCAAAGTCCCTATGATCTTCATCACAGCTATCTTCTTCTAAGCTGGATTTCTCCTTTTCACAGGTTGTCAAGTCGTCTTTACTCTCACTTGACTCTGAGAATTTCGGGTTCACTTCAGTAATTCTACCACTGTCTATTTCATTTGCATCCCTCATGTCTTTCACTTCCTCCATTGCTTTATTGCTGTCTTGTGGCTGGGAATTTTTAGGATCAGTCTTCCCAATGTAATTTTTCTCTACATTGTCACCCTTAGATATAATATTTCCATATGTGACTCCACTCTGTTCACACATTACACTGTCTTTGATCTCTTTCACATTTATTTCCTGCTTTGGATATGTTTCCTGTTTCCCTTTATATCTTGTATCTTTTTCCTCAGTTCTTTGTTGCTTTTCTTCCAAGGTGTTTTCACAGATGTTAGAGTCTAGTATGTTGTGAGTTTGTTGTATTCTCTCCATGGGACTGGAATTTATTTCCTGCTCACGAGTTAACACTTTGATTTTTTTGTCAGTGCCAAGCAGTGAATGTCCCATAAAGACTTCAGAATTTCTATGTACATGAACTGCTTTTTCAATGACCGATTTAACATATGTGTTTATATCTTCAAGCACACATCTAGGAACACAGAATGTTTCTTCACTTAAGTCTGATGTATATCTATTTACCTTTGTCTCTGAGATTGTCTCCAGCAAATTTTCTAACTTCTCAACTTGATTATCCTTGATGCTTTCATTTTCTTGGGTGTGGAGAGCAGCCAACTCTTCTCTAACTGTGTCTGGAACACCTAGTTCTTCCATGAGCCCTTGAACTGCCTCCTCTTCAGAGCTTGGCACACTGCTACATCCACCTCTGGTGTACTCTGGTGTGATACAGGAACTCGTAGCTGTATTGCTCAGTTGCTGGAAATGTTTCCAGCTCTGAAGTAACTGATCTGATGCTGAATTCTGCAGAGCATTTAAGTTGGCTCTCAGCTCCTCTGCATTCTCAATAGCTGCCATCTCTTTAAGAGACTGTAGCATAAGCAAAGCCTCCGAGCAACTCAGGCTGTTCTCGGCTTGCTGGGATGCATTCAGGTTCTCCAGACCATCCCTTAAAGTCATGACTGAAAGAAATGCTAGGAGCACCCTTGATGAGGAACCGAATGTAGACGCCAAGTGTGAAGAAAAGTCTGGCATACTACTGGATTTCTCCAAACAGGACCGCTGCTTGCGCTGTGTTGCTTCACGGAGTAAATGAATGGAATGGCAGAGCTCTTCTAGAACATGCCTCATATCAGGCCTTACTTCCATTTTGACTGCATATGATTTTTCCCCTGGGAGAACTAACAGTTCTTTTTCTGAAAGTGGACATAAAGATGTACTTTTATCATTTTCACATGTGCCCACCAATCCCTGAGTGATTGTCGAATTAGATCCCTTGATCATACCTGAGTGCCCGGGTTTTGGCTTGTTGTCAAATGTCGCATTTTTAGAAAGGGCTGTTTTCTCCGCACCTTGATTGCTGAATAGTGATGCCTTAGACAAAGTGTTGTTTCGGGGTATTTGTTCTAAGGAATTTTGGCTGGTTAGAATCTTTTCTGAAGTAGGATCCCTGGTAGGAGGTGTTTGTTTTTCACTGTTGTTTACACATTCAAATGTGTTACCCAAAGGCTCATCTGTGTTTTTATCTCTTTTTACCTTGTGGCGAAGTTGCATTATTTCTTGTTTTGAAGACAATTTACTAAAATTGTCTAAAACAGCATAATTAGTAATGTCTGGATTATTTAATATGTTTCTTGACAGTTGCATATTTTCTTGTGAAAGGTCATGAGCAATAATTTCGCTAAATGAATTTTCATCAGGTGAGGAATTATCTTCTGAAGATGTTCTTTTCCAGGGATTATTTCTCAATGAGGGAGTCACTGGTGAAGGTATGTTCGCTGAAGTGTTACTTTGAGATGACTTCATTTCTTCATTCAATGTGTTAATCTGAGATAGAGATGAGGTCTCTTGAGCAGAAACTGTGGGCAATGTGATTCCATTTGGAGAAGAATTGAATATCTGTTTCCTTGGCAACCTTGGCATATTGGTAGATGGTGGTACAGGAGGTGGTTTATTCTTCTTTGCTGCCAGTCTAGGACATGCAGTTTGACAGATTATGTCTAAGACCTGTGAAGACTTGGATGGTGGTACCTGTTCCTTGTTGGGTGATTGTTCTTCTTCACTCTTCTGTAGCCAGAGTTCTACATATTCATTTAAGACTGAGGAAGAGCAATGCAGAACATGAGGGGAAGTACAGTCTTTAAGCTCTTCTGTCACTTGGTTCTGTGTCTCTTGCTCTTCTTGCATTGATGTTTGTCGTGTTAGGGTACATTTATTTATTGATACATTAAGTAAATTTTTTTTGTGAGAAGTCACACTTTCACTTAGTTTCTTCGGATATATCTCTGCTCTGGCAGGATTTTTCTTATTGGTATAGTGCTCTTTCACATGTAATTTATTGTGAATTTGAATCTGAAACGTTTTGTTCAATGTGGGAGAACCACTTCCACAACTCAAAAGTAGATTAGTTCTTTTACCTTTTAATAATTTCTGGACAGATTTGACTCTATACTGTTTAGTCATACCTCTCATAACTCCGGTTTGTTTAAAGATAGCAGCTCTTATTTTCTTTATCTCACTCAGAATGTCAATTTTGGTATCTTTCCTCCTGTATTCATGAGTGGCCATATGGAAAATATGACTCTTTTTCACTATAACTCTTATTTTCTTTCTTTTCTTGGTAATCTCTGCTGTTGAAGTCATTCTAGGAACTGTTGTTTTAGAAGAGTTTGTCAGAGGAGGATGCATTTCAGATTTTTGGTTTTTGAGGTCTGTAGGGTTGTTTCTTTCACATGATGTTTGGAGCTCCAGTGAGGGACGGAATGTTTCCTGTCTTTGAAGAGACGCATAATAAGGGTCAGGTCTAGGCTCAGACTTCAAGGGAACAGTGTCAGGGGGTACAGGATCAGATGTGCCTATACCCTGAGGATTGGTAAAGGAACAACTTTGATAGGTTTGCTGCTCATAGCTCTGAAGCACTGTCTCCTGCCCACTGTCCTGTAGTTGAAGATTCTCTGAGGATTTATACAAACTAGCCTGCAATTGTGAGGTGCCTGCTTTACGTGGTTTGGGTAATGTATATTTATTGCACTGTTTTATGTTGCTTGCCTCTTCACTACAGATGTCCAAATTATGGATGGTATCTTGGCTCTCAGGCTTAACAGATATTTGTTTCTCCTCAGGCTCTTGTATTCTCATACTTTCCTCTACCCTCCCGTCTGCCATCTCTTTAATCTGTGCACGAAGACATTTGTTATTGGAGACAGTGCTATATTCTTCATGACATCTTTGGATTGCCGAGGCATCAGTGTCAACATCGGCAAGAATATTGTCAGCTAAAACTGCCCCTACATCAGAATCTGGATTCAAGTTACATTTCATTTCACTTGTAAAACTTTGCCGACTGAGTGTTGTTGTCCAATGAACAATCTCCTCCTCTTTAATAGTCAAGCGCACCTTCATCTCTACAGTCATGCTACCATCTTCATTGACTCGAAATGATTTCTCAATGTCATCATCACTGGGCATGCAGAGGTATTCATTATTGCCACCATCCATGCAGGGGACTGTATCCGTCTCTGCGGCAGATCCCAGTAGCTGACCCATCTCCATTTCAATAGAACCAGTGCAGTCATATGTACTTTCTGCAAAACTGTTTCGCAACTGATTTACTATGTAATGCTCTGAAGATGGTGAGAAAGGTCGAGATTTGATGCTGCTAGTTACAGATTTCTTTTTCCCTTTACAAAACAAAGCAGCAGAGGGATAAAACAGGAAAGAATTTTAGCAGAAATCACAGGTGTGGAAGAAGTAGATGTGTCAGGAGGATATCACGGTAACAATTTGATTATCCAGGCCAAACCACAATGAAAGCATTAGTAGGGGGAAAAAAAGAAGAAATCAGGGTTAGAACCAGCAATGATGTGAATGAGTTATGAAGTAAGTTGCAAGATCTAGGTTAAGCTGGTGATTACTGCAGATAGATAGTGTCTCAGCGTTCCTTAGATAATCTCAACCACAGACAGTTCAATTCCAATACATTTACAGTTAATTACAATAGAATTACAGTTTTAGTCAATGTTCATTTTTTTTCCTTTGCTTACTTGCTTGATTGTATTAAAATTATATGTTACGTTTATAAGATCCCTGTCACACACACTCGTAAAGCGACCGGCACTAGGACCCGGAAGTAGTACGGTCGCGAACCAGGAAGTATAAAAGGA
>JAQMYJ010000001.1:23821724-23851394 GCA_030014305.1 Clarias laeviceps
TACAGAGCAGAAGTAGCAGAAACATCTCACCATTAACTGTTCAAAGGAGATTAATGCATTTTTTGGACGCCTTCAGCATTCCTTTGCAATGTAGAAAGAAATAATAAAAATCAGGAACCATCATGGAGTTAGAAAATTACCCCAAACTTTTGAACGGTAGTATATATATATATATATATATACAAATACAAATGTACACAAATGTATACAAAATAAATAAAAAAATATATATATAACATGTTACAACATTAACTCTCGTAGAAATGTAGACATAGTATTTTTAAGGCATCATTACTGTAATTTTTATTTTATGATTCCCAAAAGAATGTTTAAGACATCACTTACTTTTTAGATTTTTGTATATTTAAAACAACATTAAAATGGCTAGAGTTTCTGATAAAGAATTTCATTATCAGTTAATAATAACTGCTATCAATTTAAATGGTATGGGTGGACTTTGTTAATTGTTTAATCACCTTAAAATAAATGGTAACTCTATGAAATGACCTTCATATATTATTTTATTTCTTTTTTTTTTATTTTTTATGTAAACCTTCACAGCACAGTTGGCTTCATTCACAGATTAGAAAACACCTTGTTTCATCAGTAAATCCTGGCAAGTTGCACTAGCTGAACTGTGGGTGACAAAAAAGGTGAAAAAAAAAACACCCTAAAAATTTTAAAAGAAAAAATAAAAGATGAAACATTGATCAAATTCTCACCCTCCTTCCATCTGGTGTGTATAATTTGTGCACCGGGAAGCACATGACTTCAGATATATGATCAAGAAGTGCCTCGAAAGAATGTGTGTTCCTCTTCTGCAGGAGAAGAGTATGCTTGACTTCTGGATCTCCATTGTGGAAAACTACCAGCCGCTTTGGGGTGTGCAGAAATGAAGAGTGCTTATTCCGCCTTGTATTCTGCTGGCCAGGACTTTGTCTATCTTTTAGGTGCCTGCTGCTGACAGGCCTGGCATGGTACCATGGTGGTGGTTTGCGGCGTGCTTGCTCCAAGTCGATGGGCTTGACAGTGCGTTTATCTGAGCAGATGTATGAATGGCCGTGATAAAGCTGGTCAAGAGAATGGACTGCGGTAAGGCCCCTTGGTGTTGTAATAGTGCGGACTCCAAATGGCAGTGGAACACTCTTGGACAGGCTGTCTAACAATGCCTCAAAGGTCTTGAATTTGCGGCTGTTGATGACCACAGGCAAACCACTAAACTGGGCATCCCCGCTTTTATAGAAGCACACACGCCTTGAGGCAAAGATTTCACTCATGTATGGCTGCCGTGATGGTACCAAAGTATTGCCAGTGCCAGGTAACTGTTCCTGTAGTGCAGCTTTCTGCAATGATGTAGTATCATTCATAATCTCTCTGTACAAATAGCCTATAAAGACAAACAGCAAGAGAGAGAGAGAGAGAGAGAGAGAGAGAGAGAGAGAGAGAGAGAGAGAGAAATGAGTGCACAGTATAAATATGACAGGCTATATTCCTCTTGATACTAAGGTGATAAAACCTGATCTCACATGTGCCAGCTGGAAAGTCCTAGGATTATGTCAGTCAAACTTATTCAAGTCCAAACTCACTACAATGGTTTAGTGTGCTTCACAACAATAGATCTTTTACATAAGAGCATAGATCTTTCACATAAGAAAAATATCCCCGTGAAGCCCATTGAATGACTCCAATAGTCATGGATCAATAGTAGAGAATTGCTTAGCGCTCAAAGCAGTATATAATGATGCCCTGGCACTAGACAATATTAGGAACAAGTTGCACAGTAAATTGTCAGTGAGCAAGTGTTAAGATTTTTTTTATTATGAGGATATAATAATATTTATTATCTTAATATTATAATACAGTAATAATTAATATTATAGTATAATATTTATTATACGGCAGTTAATTCCGACCGAGCAATCTGATTGGATGAGGAGCATTCCACAAGTGGAGATAATAGATGGTAACAGCATTGGGATGTTTAATTATATGTTTCTCTTTGAATTCTAGGTGTTATAATAACTGCTAATTATGCTGTCAGTCACAGCATGAGTGAGAGTAGGTCTGTACGGTCAGCAGTACTCGCTAACAGGTGGTCACCAGCTCTACCAGTTGCAGTTACTCAGTTCCATTAGCTGCGGAAGGATGTGTGTTGGCAGAGCACAGTAACAAATCATAATCTGTTGATAATAAATGTGTTTGAGGAAATGCTGTATAAAAGCCATATTAAACTTGAGATTGTGCTGTATTGTAGAATATAGAAACTGTTATAAGATATATGGATATGACTCAGACTGCGTCAGACTGTATAGCTACAACTGCATCACGGCCATGCTATATCCAGCAATACACTATTCCCTCCCATGTGATATTGCTTAATTATCAAATGCTGTTAAAAATTTAATAATTTCTTTATTCTTAATGTGTTTACATTAGTTAGGTCTGAGTGACAACAATCAAAGTAATTCAACCAAATTATAATGTATAAAGAATTATTTTTATAATTGCAAGTTTGATTCCCGGGTGATGCTGTAACCTCTCCCAGCCGGAGGTCTAGAGAGAGCTGATTGGCTGAGCTCTCTCAGAGGGGAGGGATGAGGGGTATTCAGTGCTCCCACATTAATTACTGCTCTACAGCCAATCAGAGGCGTCTGTGAGCTCATGCAAGTGTGTTACGCCACCCCCCAACAGTGCGTGAGCCAGCAGTTCGAAAAAGATGCGGTTGGCTGATGGCAAGTGGTTGGGAGGAAACACATGATAGTCTTCGGCCCTTCTGACTGAGTGGTAGTAGTAGCCTTAATGTGGGAGCCCCCTAGTGACGGGGAGAAATTGGAAACGACTAAATTAGGGAGAAAATTGTTGAAAATCCAAAAAAAGCTGTTTTTTGTTTTAAAAAATTATAATTTTTATTAGATTGCACTAGTCTATTCAGGAGCAGAAATAGAGTGAGCAATAAATAAATAAATAAATAAATAATGAATCTGGTCCCATCCTGTAACGAATGAAAATGTATCCGCACCAAAAAATTATCTTTTTGGAAATGGAAATGCTTACATATAACAAGACTTATCATACAATCTCTAAATGTTATGACTGAAATCAGAATGCGTCAGAGTACTGAATGTCCCTTTATCTCATTAACTGTAATCAACACACAGGAGGCAAACACAAAAACATGGACAGCAGCTTAATTTAATCTGATTTACTATCTGAACAATTTATTGCTAGTTTCCCATGATATCTTATAGGTAAAAACACTTACTGTATCAAATCGTCTATTCATCAGTAGTAAAACCTTTAATATGAACCTTACAACATATATCTGTGGTGATATCATTCTATTTAACAGGGAAAAACACCTAATCTATTTATAATGTACAAATTCATCTGACTCAAGTAATTGTATGAGTAATGAGAAATACTACCTACCAATGACTAATCAGAACAAGAAAACAAGATTAAAAAGAACCACAATGCTGCTAAAGCAGCAATAAAATTATTTTTATATCAATTTATACCTTGATGCATGTGTTATGTTATTTGTGTTAAATAAAAAAAAAAAAAGTAATATATTAAAATAACAGATTACTTGATTTTTTTTAGTTTTGTTACTTAAGTGCTAACAACTGTGATAGGTATTTAGGTAACCACAAAAAAAGTAAAATAAATAAATAAATAAATAAATATTGAAAAAGCACATTACCAGTTATAGATAAATGTCTGTATTCATTTTAGAGGTTATAATAATATTAATGTTTTAACAGAGACTACAAATTTTCAGTTAAGGTTATAATGTGATTTACCATTAACCATTTTTTGCTTATATTTTATTCACCTATTTTTAAAGTTGCTCAAAAAAAACAGTATAGCATTAGATACACACAGAAACTGTAAACTCTGTAAACAAATTTATTTAGAAAAGCCAATAGACTTATATGATTTAATATTCTATTAAAATTAAAATCACATTGAAAAAAGGATTTCCACACTTACCAAATTTGCCATATTGAACCAAAAGGTGTTAAACTCTCTCATGCTGGTCGGTGAAGAGCAGTTGGTCTGTAAAGACTGAGGGTTATTTTGAGCAACGGCTTCACTCTTAATTTGCTTAATCTTTGCTCACCTCTAATCCCAGTTACATGGTGGCAAAAACATGTCACAGAATGGATCATGCATATGTGTTTGTAGGTGTTTATATGTGACCAGGTATCATTTCTGGTTTATGAATAATTTAAAGAAGTTAAAAGAATAATATTATCTAATGGAAATAGCTATGCGAATTACCCCAGTAGCTCAAATAAGAGTTCAATTCAATTCAATTAAATTTTATGTGTCTAGTGCTTTCATCAATGATCATTGTTGCAAAGCAGCTTTACATCAATCAAAAGAAATAGCATATGTGGACCATACATTTATGTATAAATAAATCACAATATCGTCACTAATTCTGTGCTTAATCTCATTTATGCTTTAAAAGAATAACACTAGCACTGTGTGTAGGTGTGTGTGTGTGTGTGTGTGTGCGTGTGTGTGTGTTTAGGTTAAATTTATGGACAGCAAGCTAAAGGTGAAGCTATTGTTCTGTTATTATCTACTCTGCTAGCTATTTCCTAATAACATAAAATGGGTGTATCGGACGGTTTGTATTGCATTTCATACAATAATATTTACAATATAATGTATAGTGCAGTGATAGTCAATTATGATCTTACCGAGGCCTAAGTATTATCAAATATGTTAATAGGATGACATATGTTACAGTTCTTTAACCTCAGTGTATCCCATTGTTCTGTGTCTGTTAACAGCGGTTAAATGTGGAAAGACCTGTGTGTAACCTGGGTAGATTGTCAAAGTGGCATAGTGGGAGGTTGTAGAGCAGAACAGGGAATTCCAGTGGAAGATCGGTCAGGACCTGGAGCAGCAGGGAGCAGGAGTAGCACAATCCTCTGCTTCCTCTCAAATGCACTCTGGAAAAAAAAATATCAGTGTCAATCCAAGGTTCAGCAGTTTCCACTAGTGCTTTTGTAGGGGGTCGTCCACTTAAAGGGTCATCAGGAGTGCAGGTGAAAAAGACAGACACAATGAGTTTGGCATTGGCAGGTAGGGTGGGATAATGGCATTTGCTACACACACACACACACACACACACACACACACACACACACACACACACACACACACACATACACACTAAAGGTTTCACATATCAAACATATCCCTTATTTCATCCTAAATGTTTCACAAATAGTTTCCCACTGAAAGAGGGCTCAGGGATCTGGAGCCGGCGCCGAGGCTGCAGCGTAGTGTTAAATATAGATACACACACACATTCCATCCACACATCTAAATACTGCAGCGCTTAGATCTAAAAGGGAAGAGACCTCACTTTGCCTTTTGTGTGTGTGTGTGTGTGTGTGTGTGTGTAAGAATAGTGTAGTACAGCAGGATTTCATGCTGATTAAGCAATGAATAGGCACAATTCTGATATTTCTGTCATGAGACACCATTCTACAACAGACTCTCTTATCAGTAGCAGGAAAAGGTTGTCTTTTTGGTGGATGTTTAACATTCCTACTTTTAGTTTTGTTATGGGAATAGGACACACTCAACAGGAGACCACACCGGCATTCCACACTTCGTATGTTCCTTCACATTTAAAATTCTTCCAAGTGTATACATAAACTGTGGAACAAGTGGTTGTGGAGAACGATAAATGATCTTCTCTTGAACTTATTTCAGCTTCATACTGTATGTTCAATAATCTGTGTGCATGTCAGCATGTGTGTCAGAACATTTAGAGTGTACTGTAAAATACTAATTTAATTTTTTTAAATAGACTTTGAATTCTCAATTGACTTGTGATGTCAGAATTAGACCTTGCTTCTTAAATTCATTTATGAATTTTGTTAATTTTTAGTGGCACTGGCATATCTGTATCGTATGTTTTGGAAAAATGCATTTCAAATATTTTTATTCTTCTACCATAATTTGTTATGCCTTATTTTTTCTTTCTGATGATAGTTTCTTTAATAATGGTCAGATTATACAGTATAATGCATACAATGTATACAATATCAAAGCTTCTGTGGCAGAATGGTTATCTATCTGATTTGCTGCCTCTCTTTATCTTGTAAACAGGTTCTTGTGTGTTGGCTCTCGTATAAAACTGTACAGTATGTTTGAATTTTGAAATCTTAAAAATATTTCAAAATATAAGGTTAAATACATGCATGCTTCTTTTCTAATTAGATTAATTAGCCTTGAAAAATGAAAAGGGAAGAGACCTCACTTTGCTTTGTGTGTGTGTGTGTGTGTGTGTGTGTGAGAATAGTGTCGTACAGCAGAATTTCATGCTGATTAAGCAATGAATAAGCAATGAGAGATCCAGCTTTGTCTGATTATTAACAAGCTGCTAAGGCTCAACTGGTTAAACTTATTTCCCAGATTCATTGCTTGGCTAAATTTATCAATAAACATTTGGGATATTCAAACTGCATTAGAGTTGTTATTTTCTTTAAATAAAAAAAAAAAAAAGAAACTTCTCCATCATGAAGCATTATTAATAATTCAGAAGTTCTAGTTCATCGTGTATTCTGACAGCTGAGTCAAGACCAGACTAAATTTTTCAACATGCCTGAGTTTGAAGAGGACTTAATATGAAAAATTATGTCATTTTGTTTCTGTAAGAAAAAGTAAGTCATTTTTTAAAATCTAAAATGCTTAATTATTTTCATAAATTATATATATACAGGGAGTAATTAGAGGTGACGTATGTCACGTTTTCAGTCATCTATCATCGCGCTTCTCCTAACTTATGCAGCGCGCGCGCCCTCTGGCGGTAAAAACCAATGCTCACGTGCTGCTTCACGGAAACTGACTAATCCAATGCAGTTCTCAGCTCTTCATGAGGCTTTTAAAGACTTCAGAAAATAAGTAAAAATAAAAAAGTTCCAATGAAGAGTCAAATCAACAATCAACAACGTTCATCACAGTCAGCTACAAACCAAGAGCCTGACCCAGGCGTAGAGATCTAACGTTAGCTATTGGGCTTATGTTGTACCTCAAAGAATATAAATAACAGTGTAATCACTTTAACTGCTGATTGTTTAAACGGTAGCTAAAAAATATCTTTGTATAAACTATTTGTATAATGTGTTAACAAACATAACTACAGGTTTTAAATTATGATTTTTTTTTCATGAGGCCTATTTAGTCACGTTAAAATATTTGAAGAAGAAACATGGGTGAGTTGAAAAGAAAGAAAAAAGCTAAAGAGTAAGTAAGTAATCTTCACTAATACTTCTGGGTTTGTGTAATTACCCAGGTCATGCATATTTTTAAACAAAATAGAAATTGTATATGTCTGTGACTTATTTATTACATACCTTTACAGTCCCAAAAACAATTTAGGTATCTTGATTCATGTATAAACAAAAATCGTAGGTGGTCAAAAACTTTAAGAACTTTACCTGACTTTAACCTCAGAATTCAGATTTTTTTCCCCCCTCAGAATCCATATGCATTTCCCAGAATTTTTTTACTATTTTTCAGAATTTTTACTTTTTCCTCAGTTTTCAGATGTAAATCTTCGACTATAATCATAGAATTCTGAGATTAATCTTAGAATTCTGACTTTTTGTCCCAGACTTTTTTTTTTTTTCAGAATTGAGACTTAATCTTTGAATTCTGACTTTAATCTTAGAATTCAGATTTTTTTCCCCCCTCAGAATTCAGATTTTTTCCCTAATAATTCTGACTTTTTACACAGAATTCTGGAGGAAATAAATCTGAATTCTTACATTAAAGTCAGAATTCTAAAATTAGAGTAAAAATTTTGAGACAAAGCTTAGAATTGTGAGATAAAACTTAGAATTCTAAGATTAAGTCTCAATTTGGGGAAAAAAAGTAAAAATTCTGGGGGAAAAAAGTAAGAATTCTAAGATTAATCTCAGAATTCTATGTTTATTGTCAAAATGGTAAGATTAACATCAGAACACTGATAAAAGTCAAAAAGTGTATGGATTCAGAGAGAAAAAAAAATCTGAATTTTGAGGTTAAAGTCAGGTTTCTGGGAAACAAAGTCAGAACTCAAATAATGTTCATAGTGACCCTACTCCTCTTCTTTAGAATACAGCTTTAAGATTTTTTTTTCGATTATTGATGGTATACCTGCCCAAACTCTGCATTTTTAATTTAAACATATCCCATCATTGAACAAACAATAACTTTATCTTATTGTATTTTATTCTTATTTTTAATTTGGATAGTCCTATTGAAGTGAAACAGGGTTTAGTGGTTAGTATTGTGGCCTCACGCCTCCAGGGTTAGGGGTTCTTGTCTATAATCGGTGTGGAGTTTAAACGGTATAAAGGATGTATGAAACCCCATTCAGTTTATCCACTCCACATAAAAACACAAGACACAATCTCTATAGACTGTACAGTAAACTCACACAAAACATCAAATTCACTGCAATTCATTTCCCAGGCTGCAGAAATATTTGCCTTAAAATTATTCCTATTAAACTGCTAACAGGATAATAGTACTAGCATGAAAACATTATTTTTAATATATGATTATTTTATGTAGTATTATTGCATTATTAGTTGTTATTAAATAGTTATAGCTTATGCATTGAAGCCTGTGTCTAACTGGAGACCAACTTACATTAACATTTACATTTAGGCATTTGGCAGTCCTTTCTCTCTCTCTCTCTCTCTCTCTCTCTCTCTCTCGCGCTCTCTCTGTCTCTCTGTCTTTTTTTTGTTACCAGGAGTAACAAAGAATAGTTTCGATAAACAGCCCAAATGTTATTGTGCACATTTAAGTAGTAAGGCTAATATTTATTTATTATGTAAAACATATATTTTATTTGATGCTGCAATGTATTTTGGGATCTCATGAGCACACTGTAGACAGTCTACTTTGCTTTCTGCTTTTCAACTGTCTACAAACTGTCTAGACTACTGTATGTAGTAAATGAAATGAAGAGGAAGTTTAGACATAAAGACTATATGTAAGTTCTATACAAATGCAGCCAGTGAATGCTGAAAGGCCCCTTAAAGCACAAACTGAAGTTAAACTGCAGTTCGTATATACTACACACAAAATACCCATCTAATTTGGCTTATCTAGCAATGAATAGTTATCAAACTAGAGAAACTAAGTAACTGTGATGATTTCTCAGCTTTTCTGCTTTAAAATAAATCAAACAATGCTTCACTTACAGAAAGTCAGAAAAAAACAGCATGCATTATCTGCAATTTTACTGGTTTTGTCTGTTCCTGTTCTGCTCAGGTGTAAATGTGGAACTTCAGTGATAAACAGGAACATTGCTACAACCAGACTGTAGGACATGCGTGGGAAAGACACACACACACGCACACGCACACACACACACACACACAGACGTCTGATCCTGACAAAGGTGTCTGACCTGTGTTATGTTTTGACCTCTTCTTCTTTATTTAGTTTTATTTTGATGTATTTTTATTTAGGAGGAAATCCTTCTCGTGGAAGTTCTGTCGGTTTTAGGGAACTTTGCTTCCTGCGCAGCTGAGGATGTTCCCAGCTCATCTTTCACGTGTTAAGTAGCCGAGACAATATCTGAGTCGAGGAAGTGCAGACGGTCACTCTTGAAAAACTTCCACAAATGCTCCAGTATTAAACACAATGAAGCACATTCATCTTTCTGTTCAGAAATTCATCATTGACAGTTTCCAAAAAATTTTTCTTTTTTAAATTACTTTTTAAAAATATGTTTCATATGAAGTGCATATTTAGATAATAACAGTATGTTTGTACATATAATGGTGATGCTATATTAAAACAGTAGCTTAAAACAAGAAGAACAAGGAGGACATGTGAAACAAGGAAGCAAATAATGTAAATAGCTGGAAATTATTGATTGACACTTTACAGCAGGAAACATGCATGACATAGTTTATACTGTGAACACATAAGGCTCGGCTGCACAGGAAATCCCTAAAATTGTTCTATTACTACCCCTGAAAGATTTGCTTCAGACAAAGTGAAATAAAACAGGGTTATTATAATTAAACTGTGAAGTCTTACAAATAGTCATTGGATCTGGCATTGTAGCCCTTTCTTCCTTTGGGCTCTTGCTTTTGATGCTTGTGTAACAAGACAACAGCACTACATTTATGCGTTTCAACAGATTGTGTGTGAAAGCCTGGCTGGCGAAGACTTTAGAAATGCTCATTTAACACATATTGAATTATATCACTCCCTATACAGAACAATGGAATTTTTTAAAAGCAAGTTTATTTTTAAGGTTTCTAAATAAAGTAACCCTTCAGAACTAAACTCCTGCCTCACTGGATCATTTTTAAAACTCTGTGCATATAAAAGTGTGATTATGTATATATTCCTAAGAGTCAAATCAGTGAAAATAGCTTATTGTGTCAGAGCTGGGAGCACTGATCAAGTGTGAGTTTATATTTAGAAGTGCACAAGTGAACTGGGTTTGGTTTGGGAAAGCCATGCCTATGAAAGTGATAAGGCCAGGGAGGAGACTCATATTCCGAGGATTATAAAACCGAGTCACTCAGCCTCATGCACGCATGTGACACACACACATACATTGAAGTACACATGCACTCACACACACATACATTCCTTTTCAGACAAGAGACGCCTCGCCTCGTCTATTGCAGCTGCCTCCTCTAATGGACATTGTGCCCTTCTGTGCTTACAAAACGTGTGTGTATAAAAACCATACACACTCACAACTCCTTTTATTTGATTTATTCCTTTAAGAGTGCTTGACAGGACCAACAGGACCAACTGTGGACAATGCGCAGAGTGTTGTCACAAACGTGTGCACAAGGCTATGGTGACTTTCTGTGTCTGCGATCAATTAGCATTAGTTACCTGTTAATTTGAGTATTAATTAGGTGCTAGCCATCTAACCCCAGCGCCCACTCACTCTCTTTACCACGCACAAACACATCAATACAGGTGTTTCAGGGTGGTGACAGGGACTATTATTTGTCCCTAGGCTCACAAAATGAAACACACACACCCAGACACTTGTCCCATGGACCATACTGTCAGTGTGTGTGGGAATCTGGAGGTCTTCGTGCAAAAACCTGTTGCTCCTGCGCATTTCCGTCAGTAGGCTAAAAAAAGAGATACAGGGTCAGTGTCAGTGACCTCCTCCGAAAAAGCCCCTTCCTTTTTCAAACAGAAAATGAACGCACTCATACCGCACACTCTGAACAACACGCTGATTGACGCAGACTAATTGTTTCTATTATAAGACAAAGCGCAATACATGATCCTTTCATTGGCCTGACTTTTATTCTCATATTCTCTCACCTTTGTTTCTGTTTAGGAAGGTGTGAGCGTGTGTATTTAGAAGTGGGGTGTGGGGGCGTTTGAGCCCAGGTCCTTATTGATGTTAATGATGGACTTTGTTTGGTGAAGGTGAAGAGATTACGATCATATTTAATCATCAAAGCCAACAGGGCTGCAATAAACAGGAAAAAGTGTGTTAATCGCAGTTCCTGCAGCACGAACACACACATAAACACATAAATGGAAGAAGGGAAAAAAAAAACACGGACAAAAGTACACAATACAAATATTAGGAGGGGTAGAGAAGCTAGTAGGAATAATAATAAAAAAAAAAAAAGAGAAGAGCTGCAATCTTAATAAAAGTAATGACCAAAATGTTTATCACTGAGATGTTTATTTCCCAAAAAGTGCAACAAAAAAAAGTATGAAATTACATTTTAATACATTAACATTTCATTTTATAAAATGACTTATGTACAATGTTTTTCAACATTACTGTCTCCTTAAAAAACATACACTTTTTAACATGTTTAATTAAGCATGTTTCAGTGAATTTATACTATTCATACATTTCTAAAAAAATTATAAAATCATAACTCCCTTCATTTTATTTTAGACTAATATATACAAATACATGTGTACGTTTCTGCAAGATGTGGCGCTGACAGTATTAAGTCATTAGGTCAATATCTGTAGCTTTGAAGTGTTCGCTATAAAACAGGAACTTCAGGTGTTGTTATAGTTTGAGTAGTACACAGCAGTGCTAGCATCAGACAGTACAGTAGAGATGAGGTCAGACCCCTGCATGGGTGCATGAGTTAACCCGTATGACAGGTACTGCTCAAATTCCCCACAAGCCATTTCACTTAACATCTCAGGAGCATGCCGGCACGTCTCTGTATGTGTGTGTTGGTCAGTAGGAGTGTGCGAATGTGTGTGCCCTTCTTGTGGAGGTGACTGCTGCTCCACTGGGCGTTTCACCTGAGAGGCAGGGTTGTAAAAAACACCTAAGGTAGTTGGGCAGCCTAGGTACGCAGGAGGCGGGGCCTGGTTGGAGCCAGGTGACAGACTCCTATTAAAAAGCGCCTGAGATATTGAATGCGCATGGTGAGGATTCATATTGTGGCTGATACTGTGGCTCACGTTACCGAGTTCCTGAGGGTGTGAGCTGCTCATCAGATTGGTGTGTGTGTTGCTGTGGCTAGGCACTAAGTGTAAGTTGGAGGTGGTGTGTGTGTGGACCTGTGAGTGTGTCGTGGCATGCGAGTGTGCGTCATTTCGTACTCTGCCTTGAGCCTGTGTATTAACAAGGGGGTGCTGGTGATCTAGATGAGCGTACTCTTGTTGGTGATGGTAGCTGTAGGCCATGTGAGAATTGTCCTCCTGGGAATGGCCAGTGAAAAAGACACTCTCTGTCCCCATTGCATCCATCGGGGAGGAGTCAGGAGTGGGAAGGCTGTAGTGCTCAAACAAGCCCTGGGCATCGCAGTACTGGGACAGACCAGTCTGAGGCAAACTCCCAGGAGGGAGGGAGTAACCCACTTCAATGTTCTCCATATTAAGAGCACCCTGAGGTTCACTTGCCCCAGGCATCAGGAATCCAGAGTCCAGGCGCTTGATTCTCTTGACTTGTTTGCGGCGACGAGGCCGGTACTTGTAGTTTGGATGATCCTGCATGTGCTGCACGCGCAGTCGTTCCGCCTCCTCCACAAATGGTCGCTTATCCAACATGGACAAGGCTTTCCATGACTTACCTAACAAAATACAGAGATATAGGAAATTTAGCTCAAATTAAATTAATTATAAGACATGACCTCAAAAAGAATATGTATCAAGGTGTAACTGGATAAGCTTTCATTCTTGGTATAACTTACTGTAGCCAGGAGTAAAGTGAACAAATCAATCAAGCAAAGTTTCTGCAACATTTTATACTGACCTCACAATTCCATGATATTAAAGGACAGCTCCATGTTTCCAAACACCTTACTGCTGGTGTGACAATACTAATAAACTTATACACATTCAAATTGCAAAGATTAAAGCCAGGTAAAAATATTTCAATTGTCTTTTAATAGATTTTGATTTTGAACAATGTTCCAGAATTGCACCAGATGGTGTCAAAAAGTCAATAGCCTAATAACAAATAATAATTGTAATAATAAACAGTATAAAATAATTTGGACACTACAGCGAGTCATAAAGGTAGTACTGTATAATGAATACATTTGAAAATTAATGCTTATAATGCATATAATGAATGCATATAATGAATGCTTTGAATAAATTCATATAGGCTTATTTTGTGTAACAATCTTTTCACTTCTACAATTTTGTTGACATTTTGTCAGGTATTAAGGTGTCCATTGCAGAGATCTCACATGAGCAGGATAAGTGCCTCAAGGGCATAATGGCTGTAGCAGGCTGTTATCAGTTACAATCAAACCAATGACCTTTTGATTCCCAGCAAAGTTTCATCTGCTTGCTGGACTATTTGAGGAAATATCCACTCTAATGCTGCCCTAATCCCTTGAGAAACCTATTTATGAAGTTACTTACATTAACACATAATCATACTGGGTACAATTATTTTTCCTCCTATTGTCACTTGGATTATAAATAAACACATTTGCATTAAATATTTGAATAAATTGGAATACATTTTTAAACGATAACCTCATAGGGCAGTGAGTGCATGTTTAAGGGTGATACTAATATAAAGATTGACTAAATCTAAACAAATAGAGTTTGCTAGATGCAATGCATAGGTATTAAAAGCATTTTTGTTGCTTTACTAGAAAAAAGAATTTGGGAAATTTGGGAAGGATTTCTAACTACACAAAAGAGAAAAACTCATTGATTCATGTCTTTTAATAAAAAAAAAAAGTCCTGATTTTTTAATCAGTATACTGAAGCACCACAGTGTAGTATCTGCATATGATTAGGCTTACAGTTAAAGGGCAAACAGTGCAGTATTCTACCTAAAATTTCCTTGCATTGTATGATTGTGTGATGAAAAGTTTGCAATTCTAAATGTTCTGTTAAAAAATACGGTTTTGCTAAATAAAGTGTTAAAACCAATTGTGAATACAGTTTGTTCTATTTAAAATAAAGACTTCGCAATAAATTTAAACTAATTAATCTGCTGAAAGGATTTTTCTAAATTAATGAAAGTTATATAACACTTTACTGGACTGTGCAGATGAGGATTTTGTTTCTTGAATAATGTGGTACGTTTGTAAAGTAGATAAAGTAGAGTTTTGTCTAAATTTAAGTCAATAAAAGCAAAATCGAGTGAACAGAAATGGAAGTGTAAAATGTTTTAAAAGTGCGTTAAAAGCTGTGTGAGGTCATGCTGCTAAACCTGCACAGATTAAACAGTGATGTTGCGCATTAAGCTGCCGCCACTCACCGAGCATTTTGCTGAGCTCGGCGTTATGCAGGTCGGGGTTCTGCTGTGCCAGTCTCTTGCGCTCGTCTTTGGCCCACACCATAAATGCGTTCATAGGCCGGCGGATGCGCGCTTCGCCTTTCCCGCGCGCGGTCACGCACACGTCGCTCTTGGCTTTGGCGTGCGCTCGCGGGCTGAGCGGCTCCGGCCACGCGCACTGCGCCGCGCCGGCCATCATGGCTGAGCTGGTCCCGCGGGCCTGGCTCGGATCGTCGCTGGCGTAGCCCGCATCGGGACTGCTCATCTCGCGATAACCCGCACCCTCCGATAACCGCAGGGCCGAGAATATGACTTCTTTAAACTTGGATAAACTTGGCGCAAAGTTGAACAAAATAAAAAAGTGCAGAATTGCGCTTCAATGTTAGTTTCCTCCTCCGCTAGAGTAAAAGAAGATACGCGTGACCCGCTCCGGGACACCGAGTTAAGTCGGAATAACGCAGAGGGATGCCGCGAGCTTTAAAAGCGCAGCTGCAACCAATAGCGCGCGCGGTGGGAGGGCTCGCGCAGCGCCGCCAAAGAAGATGGGACTTAGGAGTTCATCAGGCAAGTACGACTCACTCATAACCGCTTTACCCCCCCATAGGGACCAACTGGAGACACCGGTTGGAATAACCCAAAGCTTTGTTTAAAACAATGCATTAAAATAATTAATTAATACTTGTTGTGTCATTAATTCATTTTGGTGCTTCTTATCAAAGGGATTAGATGTTATGTAGTAATGAATTCTAAAATGTATGCACACTTCTCATCATCACTGAGAGTCCTGAAGAGAGCTGTTTATAAAACTTTCTCCCCTAACATTTCACTTTAATTGTTAGACTCATTTCGGGTGTCATATTTTGTTGTATATAATAATAAGTAATGTCTGTTCACGGAAAATTATGTAAGAATTCATAACCTCTCTCTCTCTCTCTCTCTCTCTCTCTCGTTAAAAAGTTGCTTTATTGGCATGACACATTTGTATTCGCATAAGAAAATAACTAGGCTACAGAAATAAATAGATAGAAACAAATACGCATGCATTCATCACTGCAATACTATATAGAAATTCTAGTGATTAAAATCCCGAATCTCTCTCTCTCTCTCTCTTTCCCATTGTGTGTGTGTGTGTGTATGTATTTGTTTGTTTGTGTCTTACATTTGCAAACAGTGGTGAAAGAGAGACGAGAGAAAGCGGAGATATTGACTTGGAAAACAAACTTTTAAAGATTAAACTCACATTTTAAGCACTTATTCTAATTATAATTTAAATTGACTGAAATCCACGTTATACGCCATCACGTAGAATTGCTTCAATATTGTTTAAATAAAAATAAAAAAAGGCGCACGAGCGCCTGGCCAGGTTCACCCGTGCTCAGGTCTGTTCCGGGAGGGGAAGTGGTGTCGGTGGGATTGTAGTGCAGGTGTGATTACCAGGAGATTCTGCTCGATTTTTTTTGCAACGGGTTCAAAAAAAGGGATGTGCGATTTAAATTATTCCCACAATTTTATAGGTAAAATTCATGAGTCGAGTGGAAAGAGTAAAACCAATTGTTTATATTATCCAGCATACAAACATTTTTCAGCATCTCACTTGGACTGTTTATATCCAAGATCAATAATTCTTCCATAAACGCAGGCTTAATTAGTTTGATATGTACAGTGATTAAAAAGGATTCATACATATTATGTACCTAATTCTATTTCATTAGGTTAACCTAAACATACAAGATCATTTATTATTTGTTCAACTTATTACATATTCTACTAGAGTGGAAATTTAAATATGTTGATACAGCAATAATTTTTCAGTATGGACAGAAATACTGAATCTTCCCCATTCAGTTACTTTCAAACTTGCTGAAAGTAATTTCTTTATGTTCAATGAAGAGAAATCACTTAAATTAATTTAATTTAAATTTAATTCTTTATTTAAAAATATATATATAATTTGAATATATTAGGCGGGGCGTTCAAGTCAAACCCGGTACAGAATAAGAGAATACAACGTTAAGAGAAAAAACTTTATTTCTCTATATAATACCCTGCTACACTAATGCACTTATATCAGCATTTCATAGTGCTTAGATACCATCAAGGTAGAAAGTTTTCTCAGTATGTCAGAGCCATGACTGGACTGTCTGAAATGCTGGCCTCCTAGGAACTTCTTTAATGGCCCAAACGTGTGAAAATGGCTTAAAGTGGGGTCAGGACTATTTGGGGATGTGGCAATGACTTCCAGCTGAGTTCCTGTAATCTGCAAGTGGTGTTGGTGAATGATTGTGTGTACAGTTCCCACAAGCAGATGCATCTCTTCCACATGGTTGGTGAAAAGTTATCCATCGATTTTCAAGGATCAGGCAAATGAACATTACCGGATGTTTACAGGAATGACTGCAGTGGTCTCTGAGCCACCTTGACCGAATCGTCATTCACAGATGGCCTTCTGTAAAACGTTTGCACCATTCAAATGTTTTACTTCAACAAAGAGTCTCATCACTGTGTCGTCCTTTTAAATCTCCTGAAATCTATTTTACGACATGCACAAGAAATTTCATCATAAGTCCTGGTTTGACTTGAACACCTAATTTGCTGATCAATGACCAAACAATTTTAACCTACTACATTCTCTGCAATTATACTGTACAATTTAACAGAAAAAGGCAGTGACTTAATTAAAGCAGCACATTAGGCAATTAGTTTGTCTATGTGTGTATATACACAGACACACACATATCTGTAAGTAAACAAAAAACAATATTGATGTTGGTAAAAAAAAAATCTATAATGTGCGGATTTGCTCTGAATCAGCGATAATGTTAATTTCATATTTTACAGAACCATTTTATCTAGTGGAGTATTTTAGCAGAGGGTGTATTATGAGAAGTTAGTACACCTTATGCATCTGCTGTTCCGAGAACAACTGGGAACCTCATCTAAACCACATCCTATTTTTCCAACAACCTTATTCTGTGTTCATGCATATATGTGTGTGTGTGTGTGTGTGTGTAAAAGAGAGAGAGAAAAAGAGAGAGAGAGAGAGATCAACTTGTCTGCATACCTCTCTACCTATAATTATAACTATATAAATTTGATGGTTATTTAATGAAAAATCTGAAACAAATTCCAGCCGCAGTCTTTACACTCACACTGCACAAAGCAACACAGCAACACCTCATCAACTCTCCCACCATCACACACACTCACCCACACCCACACCCACGCAGTATATTTGGACCATCACACATCTCTATTGTCCCCCTGAGTAAGCACACAGAGGGAGTGCTGGTTCGGTATTACTGTCATCATCTATTTTACTACCAGAGACGGAATATGTTGTATGTGTGTGTGTGGTGCTAACACATATACAGCTTCCGCTTGACTCATGTAAAAAGGAGCACTCAGGAGCCAATGCTATTGTGTAATTCCCCAGAAAGGCTCGCCTGGCGACAGTCTGTGTGTGTGTATGTGGGAGTGTGTGCGAGTGTAAGCGAGCGGGTGGGTGTGTGTGTGTATGTCTGAAGGCGGACAGTGTGTGCTCCTGCGCCAAGGACAGGAAGCAGTTTGTGGGGGACAGGAAATGCACGCTGAAGCAGTGGCTCAGATAAGAATAAGAGACTGCTCCCTCATACACACACACCTCACTCCACCCCAGACTCCCCTAGGCCACGCTGGTGCCATACAGACATGCTAACCCACCCTGCAACTTTTAGAAAGGCTAAAAGTGTTAAAATGACCTAACAGACCTGATAGAGACCGTCAGTGAAAGTGTCAGTGATTAAATACCACAACAGATTTGTTTATTTGTTAAGATAGAATCTCAGATAAGTCATGAAACACATAGAGCTCTACCCTTGTGTTGACCCAAATTATATATCGGTCAAGCCATCCGAACATTATTGTTTGCTATTACCACAGCTATTCTTGTGGCATTAAAAACAATAAAGAATTCTTAGAACAAGCTGCAGTTTCAGAGCCTGACCATGAGTTATGTGGCCTGCATCATGTTAGTATGAAAGGCTACAGAAATTGCATTTTATCTTGAATGTTAAAGATTAACTTTGGTTAAGAGGTTAAAGGTTAAGTTTTTCACATTTTATGTAGGTCCTCAGATCTGTCATGATGCCATGGTCACGGTTGTGACCATGGATTCTGAGATCTGAGATCAGGCCAAACCCTGGATGGCATGCCTGGATACACATTTTCACAATTCTTCATAAACTCCAGGCAATTCATAGTTAGTAAATATACTGGAAAACTTTGGGGAAAGAGTGACAAAAAGAACTCAGAAGGAACTTACGCAGACACAGGAGAGAAGATTCAATTATTTGTCACATGTACCTTTTTTTTCACATATCTTGGGTCAGTGCAGTGGCAAGATACAGAGACCCTCGAGCAAATTGGGACCTTACTCAACAGTGACACTTTGACAGTGCTAGGGCTTGAACCCCCAACCTTCTGATCAGCAACCCAGAGCCTTAACCGTTTGAGCCACCACTGCCCACTGTAAAATGTTCCTAGCCATTTCCTTGCTATGACCCAGCTTTGGCCCCAGATTACTGCTGCAACAACACATAGTACTAACTGCAGTTTAGCTGCCAGCAGCCAGAAAGGGCATGAGCTCACGACTAAACTGGGGTGACTGAACTGCCCGTATTTTAAATACAAGGGGCATTCAGGTTAAACCGGGCCTTTTGATTTTGCGGAATAACAGAACACATGCAAACTACAAGGGCTGGGACTTGTGAAGAAATTTCTTGTAATTTAACATGTAAAACTGATTTAATAATGACTTTTACAGAAGGCTTCAAGCACAGTACAGTGATGAGACTCATTTGATATGAAACATTTTAAATAAGGCCCTATGTAAGGAACCCACTGCAATCATTCCTGTGAACATTCAGCAAGTGGAATGCGTGATCTTTGAAAATCGGCAGATAACTTGTCGCCAACTTGCAGAAGAGACACACAATGTACACACAATCATTCATGAACACCACTTGCACATTACAGGAACTTGTGTGGAAGTTATTGCTACATCTCTCATTCAGCCCTGAACTCACTCTAAGACATTTCCACATTAAAATATTAAAAGGAGTTCCTGGGGGCCAGCGTTTTAGATGTAATGCAGGCAGTCTGATCATGGCTCCGGTATTTTGAGATAACTTTCTAGCTTTATGATATCCAAGCACTAGTAAAACGATGAGATAAGTGCATTAGTGGCGCAGCAGATTATATAGAGAAATAAAGGTAGTTTTTACTCTCATAACTGTGTCCTGTTATTCTGCACAGTCAAAAGTCCTGGTTTGACTTGAATGCCCGTTATCAAGTTAAAATATTGTTTTTATTATTATTAATATTTTTAGTTTTTATTATTGCCTGAAGGACCATGCCACTGCAAATATTTTGAATGATCAATTTCTAATTAGAATTAGAATCCCAGAAAGTGGTGCACCTCCAGGGTCTGGGTTCGATTCCCGGCCAGACTCGATTCATGTCATGGAGTTTGCATGTTCTCCCCGTGATTGGTGGGTTTCCTCCGGGTACTCCGGTTTCCTCCCATAGTCCAAAGACCTGCAGATTAAGCTAATAGTTGTTCCCAAATTGCCTGTAGTGTGTGAGTGAGTGTGTGTGTCCTGTAATGGATTGGCACCCTGTCCGGTGTGTACCCTGCCTCGTGCCCTAAGCCTCCTGGGATAGGCTCCAGACCCCCCGTGACCCTGAATACAGGATAAAGCTATATAGACGATGAGTGAATGTTTGCTTGAAGACAGTCAGTGATTTAACTGCTTGATAAGCCACCGCTGCCGAGACATAGTACTTTGTCTCCCTTGTACCTTGAGGTTGAGTCATGCTTGAGCATGAGCAGTGCAAGTTATGTGCCTTAGCATAGTTGATCTGATTTTGGCTTTGTAGACAAGCGTCAGTTTTTAAATTTGATGCAGACAGCTACAGGAAGCCAGTAGAGGGAATGCAGCAGTTCAGTGATATGGGAGAATGTGGGGAAGTTGAAAACAATTCTTGCAGCTGCATTCTAGATTAGGTGCAAGGGTTGAATGGTGGGCTGAGACAAACGTGGCAGGAGTGGGTTGCAGTAGTCCAAACATTAGATGATGAGCATTGACTGACCCCTGTGCTTAGAAATGGTTGGGAAGCAGAAACCTGCACGACCAAGTTGGGGTAATAAAAGTCAAAATAAGACAGATTTAAGAAAAAGGTCCTTATGTACATTATTGATTTATCTTCAGGTTTTGAACAGTTTATTGTATCATTTGATTAAATACCTTTTAACAATTAACAGAACAGTCCATATTAACAAACCAAAACAAGTATTAACAATCGAAAACTAAATGATTTATTTAGGTAAGTATTCATACCCTTTATTTGGTACTTTGTAGAATCACATTAAGCAATTACAGCTTTGAGTCATCATGGTTAAGTCTTTACAAGTTTTGCATATCAGGATTTGGGCAGTTTCTTTCTGCAAATTCTTCCTGGCAGATCCTCTCAAGTTCAATCAGAAATTATGCGGTGTGCCTGTGAAGCGTCATATTATGTATGGTTCATGTCTGCACATCGGCTGGGCCTACTAAGGACACAGCATGATTTTGTTGCTATTATCCTTCACAGAAGTGATGGTATTAGCCAGTTGATAAGCGGTCCTTGGTTTTCACCAGATGTACCACTTAGAAACACCAGATTTGGAGTTTAATGTTTGTGTCAGCAAACCACAATCCTCTTTTCCCATGTTGCTAGAATGCCCGAACTTTACCATACAGACCTGATAAATGGAGTATTTATGACGTTTTCTTATTGTCAGGCTCTTACATCTTGACCAAGGGAGTTCAGAAGCTCTGTTAAAATATCCATTGGGTTCTTGTTCCATGGACATAACTTATGGGAGGATGTGGGTTGTAACCCCCCCCAATATTCAAAACTCACCAGTGCAACCCTCCTTCCCAAATATAATATCATAATTATGAATTAAAATTAATAACGTTTATTAACAACATTTCAAACAAGTGTTTCACTTTCTCCAATCAATGTAATTGGCAAGCAAAGAATAACATTCCACCCACCTCTGTGTAAGAGTTGGTTGCGTCGAATATCTTTTCAAGCATGCAGCACTAATTGCAGGCGCATGAAATAGCAAGCCCATATACAACCAAAAGAGGAAGAGTAAAAGACCAAGCAACAATTTTTAGTTGTTAGTTGGTCAGCAGCAAAAAAGAGAAAAATCTCTTTTTAACAGGGAGGCATGTCATGTTCCTACCACTTATCACAGAATAATAGGGATTAAGAACACGTAAAATGTAGTATAACTATCAAATGTCTTAGATAAATATCCAGTTTACTAATATCAGAACAACAAATTAATACATAAAAAATTTGGTGTTTTTACATAAAGTGAATTATTTTATGCAATAACCCAGCTGCAGTATTTGTTATATGTAGAGCATGTTGTTGTGGTATGTCTCTTCATCTCTTATGTTTCCTCTGTCTCCCCATTCCCACCAGTGGTTAACCCAATTTTATACCCTTATCTTAGTCACATCCCCAACCAAGGGCCTAGACTCAAGCCCAGATGTCCTTGTGGTTCCACTTTTTTTTTTGCCTTTGATTTCATGGTTCGGATTTTGGTATGACATGCACCGTGAATCGTGGGGCTGCAATAAGAGCCCAGTGAAGTTCAAGAAACATCAAGATAATGAAAGCGAAATGGATTCCTGTTTTGCCAAGGGTCTGAATACTTACGAAAGTGAGAGTACTTAAATAAAACTATATGAGATTTAAAACTATTAAAAACTATATGAATTATGAATACATTTATAGAAAAATATATAAATAAAAATATTCATATAGTATAAAAAAATAAACCTCCAACAACATGTTACCATTAGAGATAAATATGTGTTGATACATGGTTAAAAAGGTTAATTTAATTCATTCTAAACTACATTTATAAAATAATACGGTTTGCAGAAAAAAGTGATAGTGTCTGAATACTTTTCTAAACTACTGTATTTCTATACCCTGATTGATCACTTGAGCAGTAAAGTATAACATTTCTTTCAGGTTAAAGAGACTTACTTTAGGTTTTATATCTATGCAAAATCAGGCCACGCAAGTATCACTTTCATTTGGCACATTAACTCAAATTCTTCCCTATGAAAAATCATACAGGTTTACAGCTACAAATGCTCTTAATCAAAGAATTTGCTCAATAACTTTGTAAAATTCTTCTTCGCTTTACATTAACAGTTACTGACGGCGCCAACAACTCCTTATATATAGTATGTGCCCTGAGTTTCAAGGAAACAGGTTTGCAGTTCTTTCCTCAGACTTTTACTGTCTGCTGTAATCACATGCTACAAATCCAGCAGATAGAGTTTATCTTTAAATGTTTGTAGAATGGTGTAATATTAAATCCTAGTTCTAAGTGGAATGACTTAAGTGGAATGAACTGACTTAATTACTTGCTGCCAATATTAGAATTTACATTATTAATTACATTAATCATTTACAATAGTAATTATAGCTACATTTCACTGTTGGATTTAACTAAGCTGGATGGTTTCAGAAATATTTCCCAAAGATTCGTTAAAGATTAGGATCTCTGTCCACTTTCACCCTTTAACCTTCCTGACCTAGACTAAAACACACACACACACACACACACACACACACACTAGTTGACTCTGGTTGACACTGATTATTGCAACTGTTTATAATTTTTATAAGCATTTGTGCAAAGACAGAGGGGGAATAAGCAACATCCTGTGACAAGGATGTGAATTTTTTTTTGTTTGAGAGAAAGAGAGAGAGAGAGAGATGCACATACAGTAGGGAAGAATAAAACGAGAGTGATTCAGTCAGTGTATCGTGTTTAGACTTGCCCATTGTTTTTCTGCATGAAGATAGGATAGCCTATGAACATTAACCTGAGTTTGATCTCTTATAGAAAAACACTATAGGCCAAAGAACAAGTACACACACATACACACACACACACACACAAACACACACAGGAGCACTAGAGACTTTATATTGATTCAGACTGTATTGAGTTCCTTTGATTCAGAGTTATACAAGTTTAAATAGAAGTTAATCATCATCTGTGTGTGTGTGTGCACGAGTGCAGGTGTGAATCGATCTCTCACACACCTCCTCCAGTGTCAGGTGTGCTATTTCACCCGTTGTGTGGTAAAAGGTTGAGAAGGGCGGAGATGAAAGGTGCATGCACACACACACACACACACGCACACAAACAAATGTCATCATGTGCCAACCAGGAGTGAAAGTAGTTTTAAATTCTTGCTGGTACTATGTAGCTGAAAGGGATGGTGAATAAACCATGAAGGTTTTGAAAACCAGTTTCTCTTTTTGTATCTACGTATTCCGCATTTGAATATCCTTAGCTAGCTAACTGTTGTGGGTTTGAATCCCAAATAGTGTAAAACAGAAAACTAATGTGCTATGTAGGGTGTACATAGTTGTTCCACACTATTAACTTATTAATAAGTAGTGCTCTGGATCAGGGGTTTCGAGAAGGATTTAAGATTCAGACCAGAACAGGACAGAACAGAACAGAACAGAACAGAACAACATGGACAGTTCAAAGGAAATTCAGAGCAACTTAGAAGCAATTCCTAAGGAGACAAAGTGCTGTTTAAAATGACGTAACGTGATCAGATGCATTACCTTGCTGGAAGTGCTTCCATGACTGATTTTGAATGTTGCCTTTGGCAGGCAGCTGCTCTCCCCTCTTTCCGGTACTTTGCTCTGCCACTGAATCTTTTTAGCTCGTCTGACTTCATCGAGCTGATGACAGAAAGATTGATAACACAGATCAGATCATGAAAATGCACCCAAGAAACTACCAGATTTGTTTCTCATTACCATTTATTCTAGTCATCCTAAAATTAGCTGGCTGTCCCACCACTTTAGTGTCATAGCTGCATAAAGCCTCTCAGATAGCAGAGAGTTTGAGAACTTTCACAGAACAACTGGCTGTGTTATCCGAGCTAGGTAACAATAGCCAGGTAACTCACAAGTTTTTATTTTACAGATCAAGTAGAATTAGAGAATTGGTGAATAAAGTACCCTAGAGAAGGAAGGCTTTAACTTTTGAAATTAGTTCGCCAGGTAAAACACAAGCTCTGGTACAGAGTGTTTAATATATTTTGTACAATATTGTGGCTACAAGCAATCTGAGCTGCTCTGCTCTACATAGGACTGAGGAATGTTAGAGAGATAAAAGTTCAGTGTGAAGCATTTAGTAATGAGTTAATGAGATAATCACACATTTTTGGTCTGTTGTTAGTCGTCTGGCATGTCAGTGAAATGGTCTCTTTCTGCAGAAGTAGTGTTTCTTGGCTGTTATGATTGACAAAATCAATGACCAGACTCTCTAGAGATGCAACCCAGATGGTAGAAGACTCCGATCCGGATCTGCTGGTGGATATTATGTGGATCTGCTGGGGGGCAAAGCCAAGTCAGATCCGGATCCGGATCAGAGTCATTTGCTATCTGGGAAGAGTTCTGGTTTACAGGACTGCTCTTACATTTATAACAATAACATCATTTACCAATGTAAGTACTTTTCACTTTATTTTTACTCCTGTGTAAAGACAAGAAAGTGTACATGCCATGAGCTGAGTAGGGTTCTCTCTGTGCTAAAAATTAATTGGAGATAGAACCTCACACTCTCTCTCATATACACATTTACAGTCACAGATTTGACTCACGTCTGTCACTTCATCGCTCACTTACTTATTCTGGCTGTTTATAACTTCTGCCACAATGACACACACAAACACATAAGGTGACGAGAGAGAAGTGCGTTGGTTCTCACAGCTGCAGTGCTTTATAGAGGAAATGCATAGCATGAATGTGTGCAGGACTGCTTCCTCCCTTCAGCATATATGCACTTAGACACACACACACACACACACACACACACACACACTGTTATTGATTTGAAAAGAACTCCATATGGCATAGGGCTGATTACTTATAAGTGTTACAGTGAGTTTATTCGGGTGTTAATTCAAACCTGATATTCACTAATTAACAATCTGTAATATTGCACAGCGCGGCTAGTCAACAGGCAGCCCAATTTTAAACAGCACATAAGACTGTTGTGAATTAGTACAATTGATAAGAAAAAAATATATAGAATATGAAATTTGCAGTGCACTTGTTTAAGGTTTAATAGAGGATTGGGTTTAGGAAAGGATGCATCAGCTGTAGTTAAAATGTGAAATGGAACTAAATACTATTTCAATTAAAGGGAAACAAAAAAAATCTAAGAATGTTTTATTTATTTAATTGCACCAAATAATAACCCTGTTCTACATTGATGTTCAGGCAAATCGATTGATCACTTTCAGCTAGTAACTGACATTTCATTTAAATATACCATAACGATAGCTGGGTTCCTTAGTTTTGTCTACTTCCTGTCATTAAAAGATTTACAGTACACACACACACACACACACACACACACACACACACACAGTTGAGCAGAAAAGACGTCATTTCATGCTTTAACCTCTTACACTAACTTCCCTGACTGAGTTAGATGAGCAGCTTCCCTTTGCTGATTCCTGAACAGATAACCATCTCTCTCTCTCTCTCTCTCTCTCTCTCTCTCTGTCTCTCATCGTAATATGTCAATTTTTATGGGATAATGTTTGTGTATGGGTAACTCCCATGAGCTTTGTGAGGGTTCTGGCTCAGCACCATCCTAAACAGGCCTTATCACCACAGTAAGTGCTTATCAGATGGCCTTGTGGCCTTACAATAACACAGGCGCTATCAGTAGAGCACAGGCTCAATCTGGCAACCTGACCCTACAACAACAATAAATGCATCACAACAGTTATTCTCCCAAACCCGGCCATTCAAGAGACAACATACAACCTCCTCGCCCACCAGCACCACCATCACCATGACCACCACCACCACAACCCTCCCACAACATACACACATGAATTCACATTCACTAGAAACTATCCACACTACATGAGCACCAAATTACTTACTGCACAAGTAAAACTCAACAGAAATACTCTACCTCAATAAAAGCTGAAAATGTTTTAGAGATATTTATTATTTGAGATTTGGTGACAATAACTCTGAGCATAAAATTCCTCAGTAAGATGTATATATGTATGTGTGTATGTATGTATCCATGTTGTATATGCAGGTCTAAGGAAGTACCTAGCCAGCTCTGGTCATATTCAGGATGTTTACACACTCATTTTTTTTTTCTTATCATGCTATCCCTTTAAAATAAATTTGAAATGTCACTGAGATTGTTTAATCTGGGTTTGTATTAATCTCTAGCACCAGAGGGAAAAATAACCCCATTCAACCTATTCAAACTCCCTCGCTCTCTCTTTTTTTCTTCTCTCTCTCTCTCTCACACACAAACACACACACACACACACACACATACACCTGTCAAATAATTCTAATGGGAAGCCTTTCTCCAAAATTAATTTGCAGAGTCACAGCTTTGTAAGCTCTGCTGTTTATAATCATGTAGGTCACACATCACTGGATACTGATTCTGTTTTTATTATTTAATGTAAATGAATCCTGTTGAATTCTTAATTTTCACTGGCCCATAGGTGTTTATTATTGATTGCTGATTAACATGTTGTTCGTAATTTTATATAACCTTGCACCTCTAAGAGAAGTGTCCAATGCAAAGAGAAGCAGAGGCTTATAGTATTAAAGACGTAGAAACCAATCATTTCTCATTTACAGGTTCTGTTATGCACCTCACATAATCTAAAACTAATAAATGTATTTATTTTAATTATTTTACCATGTAACTCTGATTTAACCTGACCCTCAATATGAAGCTATTTTACAGCTCAGAGAGCAACCATGAATCAACATCTGGACATCTATTGAGAATGTTTGCATAATGTGTCTCAAACCTAACATGCTGACTCTCAAATGTATAGAAATGCACACAATGACACACAGCTGTAAATTAGAGGTTACGCTCAGGCAAATTGATTGAAATATTCTAAAATAGACGGAAATGCACCACACTGTAATTTGGCAATTCTTGCCTGCAAAAACTATATACATATTTTATTTTGAACTTTAATTCTTTAATGCGTGAGTTTATACATATCATATCTGTGCTTATACTGAATCTAAGGTCTTCTTCAATAGTATAAACCTGTCAAAACATTTCAACTAAAATGTAAAGATTTATTTTTTTGCTTTGAAATTTTGTCACAAATAAGAGAATATGTTCACAACTACTGATTATTCAATAATTTATTCATAAAATATCAGACAGACGAACAAACCAGAAACAATGGCTTCACCATCTAATAATTTTGGTATGAAAAATAAATGAGGTGGATCAGAAAGATGGGGCATGAGGCCACTAGTGAATGGGTAATTAGGGGTTTAAACAAGTCTCACATTCCTGGAGTAATCAGAAAAAAAAAAATCGAAATTCCCCAATAAAGTAAATCCTCCTTTTTTGTGCTATTTTATCAATTACCAACTATACCGCATTACATTTTTTATTTAAATCAACAACATCTAAAAGAACTAAAACAAAATATTTCATACTTGGAAAGAGAGAATATATATTCAGTAACAGCTTGCCATCATGATAATGGAGAAATCGAAAAGAAAATATACCGTAATTTACCTCAACACATTTTTTTTTACTTTTGAAAAAATCTATTTCTGCTCAGCTAAAACGAATTGCACATTCTAAATGAAAAAGATTCCTTGTGCTCACAGAACCACACTTTTACTGTTCAAGTCCTAGAATATACCTGTGCCAACAGAACATCAGACAAACTCACATCAACTTTTAAAAACAGTAATAAACAATATTTAGACTGCATTGCTGACATCACATTTATCACATTCTTGTTCATATACAAAAATGCAATGTGTTTTTTTTGTACTGTCCTTGGTCTATTTAACCTCTTTATACATGTGACCCTTGCTCTACTATATATAGTATTTATGTGTCCAATAAAAAAAATCCACCAGCAATTAATAAAAAAGTAATAATCATTACTCTGTTAAGTCTGAGTAAATGTCTTGTATCAAATGTCTTGATGGAGTATATACTTACAACCAGGTTCATTATGTGTATTTACACAAGATATCACAGATTGTGCAACCATTCTCTGTAGGTATATTGTAGTTAGCTCTATAGGTTTTATGTACAGTATCTACACAGGTGTTTGAGTTACTTAATATACTGTGGAACCCAAATGTGTCAGAGTTTCAGCTGCATGGTTGCAAACCAATGTGTAATATATGTAATATAAGTCCAATATTTTGTTATTTATGAGCTTCACAGAAGTGTGCTTTTAGTATTCCAACTGAAATACCCCTCAGATAATGTATTTTTATACCTCAAGCTCCCCTTTTTCTCTCCTCATCCAAATTCATCATTCCATTGTCTATGTAAATGACCTATTGCTGAATCAGGTCCCACCAGAGAACAGCAGAGCTGAGCAGCAAGGCTTGGGAAGGTACTTTCTTACATAAGGTCACAATTAAGGTACAATTGGCTTTAAGCCAATACAAAAATGTGAAAGGATCAAACACTCAAAAAAATTTTTCCCTCACATTTTTGGTTGTACATGCTCACTGGAGACCCATCTGGATATTTAAAAATAACTAAAAAGTGAATTTTGCATAATATGCCCCCTTTATTTTGGGTAAAATGGGAAAGATTTCATAGAAATAAAGTCTTTTAAAATTCTCTCTATAGATAAATGTCCTAAGGAGTTATATTCCCCAGCCTGACACATATAAAGTAGCAAGCATACAATATGTGTGTATAATATATACTCAGCAAAAAAAGAAACGTCCTCTGACTTTCAACTGTTTTTACTTTCAGTAAACTTAATGTGTAAATA
>JAQMYJ010000001.1:23851494-23870416 GCA_030014305.1 Clarias laeviceps
ATTTGGATTTTTACAACATTATTGTTGAAATACACAGTCCTGAAAAAGGGACGTTTCTTTTTTTGCTGAGTATAGTTGTAGCAAGTAGCCTAGAAAGCTGATTTCCCATGTTTCATATAGTAATAGTAATTTGGAATAGAACTGCACTTTTGCACCATTGCTGTTTTCTCTTTTTCTCTTTTGACATAGTCTTATCTGGGGCTTGATAGCACCCTCAAATGGTGACTCATGGAACACCGGGGAATCAAGCAAGGGCTGTACACACACACACACACACACACACACACAGATCAGACATAACATGACAAACAAGACATATGTTATGTGCCAGGTGACAGGATTATTGCCAAGTGAAGTCAGTAACATTGATTAACTCATTACAATGGCACCTGAGACAGTGAAATTTGGGAGATATATTACGCAAGTAGCGAGCTGTTAGTTCTTGAAGGAAAATTGGGCATGATGTCAGGACACTGTGCATCATGGCTTGCTTAATGTTATTGAATCTTTAACATGTGCTTGTTAAAAGAGCTTTTGCCTTAAAGCAGGTCATATTTTGGAACCTTTATATTCAGTGTAACATCGTATATAGTACATATTTAGACACATACTTAAACGCATTGACACAGATAAAGCTTGATTTCACACTTCACATTCTTACTTATCTTTTTCTAACACACAAACAAAGATGGGGCTAACTAAGAGAGAATGCAATTAGCTACCAAAGAAAGGAGAGATGTTTATTTGCGACAAGGTACAAGGTCTCTATCACTACCATTGTATGGAAATGTAAAGGTCTTTTGCTCTGTCCTTCTATCACTTTTCCTCTTTCACACAATCACTTACATAGACATACAGGGTCTTGGCTTCACAGTCATGTTTTTGGTGTCTTTGGGTATAAAAATACCAGAGTAACATCAAACACTTGACACAAGCTCATACACACAGAGGAAGAAGATCGATGTTGAGAGGCTCAGTAAACATGGGCTGATCACACTCCCACAGCTACTGAAGATCACTTATTAACTCAGACTGATAAAACCACACCAATATACACACCAATATTACTTGATCAAATGATCAAAAAAAAATTCACAAATTTTTTCTTTAAGAAAACAAAAATTTATAACTATGCCTTTTCATTTTTAATAAAGGAGTTTGATATCACTTTTTAACTTTAAACTTTTTCATATGGCCAAATAATCAATTGCATGTAAAAAAAAAAATCTAAACAATCTTTTATGATCACTAAGTAATGCTTCACTGAGAATTTCCTGACAATAAAACATAAACAGAACATTATACTTTTGACTCATGACTTCCTCAATTCTTTTAGATTTTATTTGTATTTTAATGTTTTTAAATAAAGCTATGTGTGTGACTGCAAACCACTTTAAACCACTCACAAGATGTCTGTTGGTTTGGGCTTACTAAACCACCCTATTTTTATACACTAATATGGTCTTAGATGATTTTAGATTATGTGGTGTTTGTTATACTTCAGGTCAGTAAAAATATCTTTTCAAACATTCCTCTTTGAAGCCAAGTTAAATGTTGTATTACAATATTAATAACCTAAAGTATTACAAACACCTTGCAGGTTCTTCCTGTGCTTGGTGGGTTTCCTCCAGGTACTCAGGTTTCCTCCCACAGTACAAACACCTGCAGATTAGGTTAATTGCTGTTTCACAATTGCAATTTCAAAATTGCTGTTTCAAAATTTTCAAAAATTCAAGATTGTACCCCACTTCGTGCCCCAAGTCTCCTGGGATAGGCTGCATGAGTGATTACACACACCACATAATTTCAAATGATCTAAGACCACTTTAGTGTAGAACTTGTGAGAGTTTTGTTGCAAGGCAGACACAAGAAGAGTATATTATGCAACAGACCACTAACCTCAACCCTGGCCATAAATTATTACTTGCAAAAACAAAAGCAAATATGAAAACTTTAATGGTCATATTTAAACTCCAAGATGCTTAATTAAAACCACTTACCAGATATACACTTGTAAATCCTGATCAATCCATTAGATTTTTATATACATTGTTCAATGTATATATAATGGGTTGTAATTATTTTACTAAGACAGGCTGCGAAGCGTATAAATATGTAACAACCTCAGCAGCAACCTCATTTCCCCTGCTGTCTGTTCCAAACATTCAGCATTCGGCCACATTTTATCAGAACTGACATCAGCAGCATTGAAAGTAGCCTTATTTGTTAGAAACTCTGGTTTTTACAAAAAAAAAAGTGTTAACTTAACTTCAGAAGGGTTGGGGGTCAATCTCCAGCACCACATACCTTCCATTGTCTTGTGTGCAGCCCTCAAACGTCTCTCCTCCAGGGGCAGAGTATCAAGGCTAACCCTGATCTCTGACTAAACCAAGTTAGGATATTTTATCAAAATAAATTTACTGTGTTGTAAAGTATATGGTACAAATAAAGGATTTTTTTCTCAATGTGTGTCTGTCACAGACAATGGTCTTAATGAGTGACTAGGCCACAGTGTTGGACTTACAAGTGAAGCACAATGAAGCACTGGCTCAGGCCAAGAAGGCTATAGAACTGGTTCAGACACCAGGACACTGCCCAGGATGTGCTGCTGGGAAACATGGTAACCATTTTATTGCACAAAGGTAAGAAGCAGTTTGACATCATCAACAAAATGAGATGACAATGATAGCTATAGAAAAAAAAGTAGTACTAGGAATTGAACGGTACACTAATATGACTACGAAAAATATGATTCTGCCATATAGATTATGGACTCACTTCTTGTTTATGACGTTTAATATGTCCCTTTTTGTTTGTTTTTATATATATCACTTTCTGACTTTAGAAAGTTCTTATTATTCTGCTTCATTCATTGCTGGTTCACACTGTTGCCTCACTTCCTCCCTTGGTTGCTAAAATTTCAACTAATATTTTCCACCAACTATTACAAGCCATTGCTGGAACATTTGCCACAGGAGAGTTCTGGCATGAACGGTTATTTTACACCACTACACATGTAGCTTAAAGCCCACTCAGCTTGTCCAACAGGAAACATTCAGTACTCCTGTTCTAATGAGGGTTATTTCCTTTTAGCACATAACTCTGCACAGTGTGTAATATTGAGCAAAGGTGAACCATGAATTAATGTTTAATTATTTCTAAAACAGCTTGTAAAAATCAATTTCACATTCCAAGCGTTGTTGTGATATAAAAATTGGTTTGACAGTTGTTGTATTTTTTTCCATCCTGAATAGCACATAATATTTAACAAATTCTAATTGCCATAAAGTCCCAAAATAGCTGAAATAATTCAAATAGGCCTACATAAAACTCCCTAGCAAGAAATTGCGTAAGCACTTCACAAAGCAGTGAGATACACAGAACTGGGCTATCATTCATATTAGACAATTTGTGCATCTTAGTTTATTTTGATTAGAGTTTAGTCAGTATGCAATTAGGGTGCTTAGGGTTCTGTATTTCTGCCTGGAAAATTGCAAAAACTGTTTAAAATCAAGGTCTCTTGAAGTCCCCAGAGAAACCTTGAGTTGATTGGATTTTATTTCAGCTTTGTCTTTTTTTTCTTTCGCAGACTAATTTACTTAATGATACTTTTTTTTTTAAATCTGGATGAAAATTCTGTTGCGTCATATGTTTATGTAGTTTAAGTGGTGTCAGGTGCTGAGAAACATGGCAAGCATTTTATTGCACAAAAGCAAGCGGCAGTTTGACACTATCAAGAAAATGAGATGGCATTGATAACTATAGAAAAGTAGCACTGGGAATTGAACGGTACATTAATATGACTATGAAAAATATGATTCTGACATATAGATTATGGACTCACATTCAGAACTTCTTATTACTTGTACTACTATTACTTAGTACTGTGCAAAATGTTTGAGCCTCCCCAAATGTTCTATCTTTATCTTGTACAGGAAAATAAAAAATAAAAAATGGAAACAAATGTTTTCCCATACTAATTTACTTAATGATGCATTTTTAAAAATCTGGATGAATATTCTGTTGTTTCCTGGGTTTTTGTAGTTAAAGTGTTGTCAATGTTATTCTTTGGCATCCCTTTGACATCGAGAATTGTGGCTCCACCCAGATTGCAAATATTTGAGTGGGATGTGTTAGTTAGGAGTAATCCAAATGGTTTACAGCCAAGTTCTATACAAATATACCTTTAAGTCCAATCTTGTATAACCATACACCAACACCTTTAGTGTCATTATAAATAATTTCCAATAAAAAAGATATGTATTTTTGCAAAGAAAGAAAGAAAGAAAGAAAGAAGAAAAAGATGAAGACAAAGAAGAAAAAGATTGTGAGGAAGATAAGCACTGGAGACATTCTCAAGAACCAATCATCGTCATGCTCTTGACATGATCAACCACTCAGACAAATAGGTCTAAATGAAGAACAATGAAAGAATAGCAGGAGCTCTGTATCCTGACCCTACATGAACCTTGTGGACATTTCTGGAACATGAGGAAATAAACCGCAAACCTTCTAACATCATTCAAGATTTTTCAAAGATGAAAAATACACAATTATATTTAAACCTTTTATTTATAGAATCTGTAAATGGACTTTCCCACAAATCAACAAGCAATAAATATACATCTCAAAAGAAGTACGCTGAATTTATAAATATCTGAGACAAAAAATCAACAGCAAAACACATCTTAGAATACTTAAGATTGTCCGAAGTTCACACTGACAGTGGAATTTAATAGTAAGAAATGCTATTCTGCATTCAGGTACCACCAAACATCATAAATAAATACAAATATTTATATACTCATTCTATCATAGAAATCACATTTTAGGAGCAACCGTAACAGAAAAGATATTGCACAAACAGGGCACTTTATCGTTTGACCTATACTACAGAGTCTCTTGATGTGTTGTCACTTTGTGGTGTTCATTGAAAGTGTTGGCTCTTAGGCTGGACGGGATTGAGATACTGGTCAAACTCACTGCGGTCCAGCTGGTCAAGCATGTCCACTTGTACCTGTTCTAGGTAAAATTCTAGTGACGGACCACCTGAGCACAGAACACAAGCACAAACTTCTGTCCCCCGCCAATCCCACTGCTCTCCTCTCTGCTGCACTGCATGATGGGAACTGTAGTAGAACTGGCATTCTGATGAGTACACAGGTTGCGGTGGGCTTGCTAAAGATGAGTTCAAGAACACTCCTCCATCTGGAAATGCTACCCCTCCATTTGTGAATGTTGACCCATTCTGTAATGTAGCAGGATGGTGCTGGAAATCAGGCCCATGAGGGTGGGTGTACGAGGTGGAGAGTGCGTGTGAGTGTGTGTATGGATATTGAAGAACTTGGTTCTGGAGCATATAGCTCAGGTGGAAGTTGGGTGAGACGTTGGTTTCATTCGAGGTCATCTTGGCAACACGCTTGTTGGTCTTGCGTCGACGGGGACGGTACTTGTAGTTGGGGTGGTCAATAGTGTGTTGGACCCTGAGTCGCTCTGCCTCCTGCATGTACGGACGTTTCTCTGCCAGAGACATGGCTTTCCAGGTCTTACCTAAAAAACATGTCAAAGAGGAAAGATTAGGAATATGACCGAAAAGCATATATGGATATTAAAAAGCAGTCAAAATTTAAATGATGAATATTGGCATTCCTGATTTAATCAATCAGCTGATTAACAGGGCTTTCTGTCTTAAATTGGGAAAACAATGATCTCTGTATGGATTTTCTGACATTTTGAGATAGCCTAATGGATGATTTAGATATAGACATTTTGCATACTGTATTTAGGTGTTTTAGCTATGCGTACGTGTATTGCAAATATCCTGGTGACTTTAAGTGTTAAAGACAAACGTCCATTTCTGTGGTTTCACTTACCGAGTATTTTGCTCAGGTCGGTGTTTTCCAGATCTGGGTTGAGCTGCGCAAGACGTCTGCGTTCCTCTTTGGTCCAGATGATGAAGGCGTTCAGAGGTCTCCTCACTCGGGTTTCCGGTGTCGGTTTGGTTTCCGGGCTGGAGCAGCTGAGCTCAGATTCAGCAGAGACTGGGCTGGAAGGCCCTGAGACAGAAACCTCGGGCAGTTCAGACGCTGCGTAACAGCGCGGCTCGCTTTCCAGCATTTCTTGCATCGTGCCCATGTCCAGAGAAGGAAACATTCTGTCAAAGTACATGACTGGCTTTAATGCTTCTTCAGCCTGTGCATGTCAATCCTAGAGTTCCAGTCGGACTTTAAGCAGAGAGCTGACCAATGGGCGCACAGAGGAGTGGATTAAAGGTGTGAGCCTCCACAGGTTTCCCACCTTAGTGAGATCTCCCAGACTCAGAGTTAAACAAATAAATAATAAAAAGAAATCTTCACCATAAAAATAAAACTATATGGTGTATTGTTGTAAATAGCATACTTCCTCCTCTTAATCCAAAACAGCTAATAAAACAGCAATATTAGTTAATAATTTCAAATGTTTTACATTTTATATTATTTATTAACCCCTTATTTAATTGATTTTTTTATTTTGGTTGTTGAAAACCGCATATATATTTTAACACCACAATTGGCAATGCTGCGAAATGACTTCAGCTCAGATTTCCAACACGTTATCCCCAAATGTTTGTTGCATTTGTGTGTGACAACAAATGGCAGGAGAATGATTTTTCCTTCCTACAATAAAATTAGCAAATTGAGTGATACATTTTTATTATTAATGTGAGCATGTTCAAGGGAAAACGTACTGTATATTTTAACTCTCTTCAATTCATTCTTGAATATTTTGTAATTTACAGATCATAATATGTTTCTTCCCTAGACTTCACAGACAATCGTGTTAGTCAAGCTCAAGTACTGTGCTCTTGATCATGTTTAACATGTTTAAATATTTGCCAGGCCTGCAGTAAAAAGTTCACGTTCAGGGCAGTCTCACGGTTGCACTACCGAGATTTCTATGCTCCAGACTGTTCCATACAGTATGCTATACAGTCCCCATATATATAGTATAATAATGTACATTGGGAGTGTCTGTACATAGTCATATGATCCAGATGATGACATGTATATGTGCTATTATAAAAGCGTGTATCGACAGACGTGCGTGAGACGTTGGTTGAGTGGAGACTTGAAAGAGCATGTGTGAAGGTTATTTTGCTAAGCCTCAGGTTTTTGGGAACGATAAGATTCGCGCGCGGAAACCTGGAACCGTAGGAAGGAAACGTGGCCTTGGAGTGGTGCAGGAGCGCAACAAGCCGCGCGCGCTTTATTTTCCCTGCGGAAAATTCCCGGCCATCACAACTCCCTGACAGGGCTCCCTGTGGGATCAACCAAGGGCGGCTTTGTTACCCGAAATGTCAATATATTTTATGGAAAACAAAGTGCTGTATTTATTTTAGTAAAGTCTTGCAGGCTCTTTAATGTGTCCAACTTTAGTCCATCGTGCTTGCAATCACAAAAAAAGACGAATGCATAGAAAAAAATTGACAATATTCTATATATCATTATTAACCTGGGAGTAAAGTTAAGTTACTTCATCACTGTGGTTCTACCTGTGGAAGTGTACTTTTATAAAGAATACATTTACACTATTTATTCACCCAAAGAGCACTTTTCATCTTAGAATCTAATTTTAAATGCATGCTTTATGCAGGTTCAGCAATGCATGTGCATATATTGAAGGCCCGGTCACGAATGCATTAAGTAGCAATATAATCACATCCAATGCACGTCAAGTCTTTTCTTGGTGCTGGCACACAGATGAATGAACTTCCTCGCAATCACAAAAAAAACCTCACTGTAGTCTGTAAAACATTCTTTCATTATTTTACTTTGGTAATATTTTAAGACCCTCAGATATTTGCAATGCAAGAAAATGTTGGTGCACACTTTTGATCATGTGTCTGTGAGTGACTATCAGCTTCTTGCAAATCTTTTTATGAAGGAGACACAAAGCAATTCTATACAAGCAAGTTTGCTGAATGATGCAATCATACTGAAAAGTGAAAATTGCCCTCTGTTTATTTAATACTTTATACTCTGTAGTAGTTTTAGAGAGGGATGGAAACTATTTAACAGAAGTGATTTTAACCTCTGATGGGTGCATGAAATTATGGCAAATTATGCCGAAATCATGTTTTACGTGAAGGGAAAGTGTCATACAGTTAAGGAAAAAGCCATCTTATTTAAAGTTACCTGCCTTTTTCCTTCTGTGCTAATTTCTCCTGTACATGTTTTCATGCTCCTGCGTTTTATGTCTTCTCTATGCTACAAGGCCCTCTAATTTAAGGATTTGCAATTGTGTATTCTTTTTTTTTTGATGGTGTAGGCATTTTATTTCAATGATCAAATTAATTATTCCCATTTTAAATGATGCATCACTGGAGTATTGCTGCATAGAGCTTTGTTGTTTACCTTTTAGCTCTAATACACACAGAGAGAGAGAGGAGTTCTTAGGGTTTGACTAATGCACCTGCTGCTAATGCGTGTGTGCGTATGTGTGTGTCAGAGAGAGAGAGAATTCAATTCCCTGTTGTGCATCAGCAGCCATAATATAATCATGGACAGAATCGCGTTGACACCTTGATCAAACACACAGTCATCCATTCAGAACTGGCCTCTCAGTTAATTCAATGAAGCCAGTGATCAAGGTTGAGATTATTATCTGCGTGGTCTGGCTCATGTCTGCCGGGCCAGTGAAACCTGTTTCCCCTCCTCACAAAGCAGAGACGAGCGTCCATTAATCGATACAATTTAGGAATAATGATACATGTTAGACAGTCTAATGATACTGCAGGGTAATCGAATTGAAGTTGAGCGCCTCGTGCGTTTTTTTTTCTTTTTTTTTTCTTATCACGATGAGTTGATGATTGAGTATTTGTTAATTAGAGACTAATTTGATCTTGCGAAAGTGATGATGAAATGAGAAATTACTGAGAAGGCCATGTAACTGCATTAGAACGCCGAAGAGATTTGGGATGATCAAAGCTGCTTTTTTTTGTCAATTTCACTAGCCCAAAAAATCTATAATCTAAAATCTAAATATATAGTTATCAATATGATTTTTATCCCTATTTGGTTGGATAATGAGTTTCTATTGTATACTTCAGTATACAGGATGAGCATAAAGACTTCCCTTGATTTTAAACAAACATTACACAAAGAATGAAATATTCATTGGTCTGTGTCATGCATGTTTTTATCTAACATAGTTTTTAAGATATTTATGGAATGACTTCACCCCGTATTGCTACAATATAATAATAATAATAATAATAATAATAATAATAACCATTGCGTTCTTATTATCGTCTTTAATACGTGACACCAACAATTAAAGAAATCTGTTGAATAAATAATAACATTTGTTGAATAAATGTTGAAGATAGTGGAGTGTCGTATCGAGAAAGCAATCAACAAGACATATTGCCATCCTAACCTTGTGCACTTCCCAGATGGGAATACACTTCTTATGATGTAGGAATTTGCATACAAAAGGGATGAAATGACAGCACACCAATACACATTTCACTAGTGCCCTAATGTGTGTTTACTCTAATAAGTGATTCCTTTTCTGTATGTAAAGCTGCGCTGTATGGAGCACAAGCGCGGAATCCACATACGCGCGTGAGCTCGCGCGCAGGCCGCTAATGGGTTTAGTTAATGATAGCGCGCGGCTCAGCGTGAATACAATAATGTTAACAGTTTCGGTTGACATTTTTCCACCATTGCAGAAAATACCGTCAAGCCTTCCAGCGACCTTTGGTCGTTTAAACGTAAATGCATCTAAAAATTAGTACAATTTTTTACAAAAAGTGTTTTGTAAAAAAATGTCCACATGTATCAATATAGTCTATTTAACACAAGAGCAGAATTTACTCAAGCTCAGCATAAATGAATAATGGTATAAAAAAGTATGTCAATATGAAGTGCATTTATTAGAATATAATATATTTAAAAACATATTTAAAGAAGTCCAAAATCATGTTTCTAAATGTGCACTGGCCAAAATACAAGGTTTCTCCTAAAAAGAAAGGCTACTGAACTATATCATTGCTTGTCACTGAGACACTTTCTACCCTTGGTGGGGATCTTTTCCCTGGAAAGATGTAGTGAAGTACTCTTAAAGCTAAGTTAAGTTACACGAGTAACTAAAAGTACAAAGTCAAAGCACCCTTATGCACCCTTATGATGTACCATAATAATATTCATCTATCTTCACTTATACAGAGTGAGAGTTTAAAGCCCTTTCCAGATTTTGTACGACCATAAGTTATGCTAGATATAAACATTAATGTTGTGGCTTTAATTTTATTTATCAATAAATCATATGTTTGTACCTAGCCTAGGTGTTGTTTAATATATGTTTATATTGAATATATTGAAATCAGGGTAAGACTTACAGGGTAAGAATGCTCAGCTTGTATTACTCTGAGAGTACAGTCTTTGATGGTCTCTCCTCACAGATAAGCATTTTGTACTTTAAGACTAAATTTGATTAGTTTTTCAATGATTGCAGGATACAATGGCAAGGAACCTGTGTGAAACTGCATTAAAAATCTTTATGTCCAGGGAAAATATTAATTCATTCATTCATTCATCTTCTTTCTGGTCAGGGTTTGTGGTGGATTCTGATTCTATCCAGAGAAAACTGGGCATGAAATAAATCCTGGAACATGGATGTGGGAAGTGGGGGGTGCTAGAGTTGATTTTCAGGATTCCATTTACTGCAACTGCAAAAGAAGAAGAAGTAGAAGAACAACAACACCACCAATATAAAAATAATAAAAATAATATTTATAATAATACATGGGAATGACAATAATTGCGACATTGTTTTGTTAACTTTTTTTAGGTTTCTTATATGGGTATGAAAGGTTATATAACTGGTTCTTTTACACTTTTATTGTGAAATCAATCTTAATAAGACAACAGCATTTTAACAACCGTTTTACTCTTTTTTTATCAAGGGTATCAAGACTTATGAAGCTGATTGTTAGTACATTGCAGGTAAATTGTACTTTATGCAAACTATTACAAAAAAATTCAAACAGCAATGTTAATAATAATAATAATAATAATAAAACAATAACAAAAATGACAAAATATCATAAATGGCACAAAAATGAATAAATAAAATTACTCATATTACTCATAACATACTCATAACTTCCTAATACTCATAATGTCATAGTATTAAAAACATTACATCACACCTTGATGTACCTGTATATACAGAACTTGTGTGTGGGCTTGTACATATGAGTTTGTTTGTGTGTGTGTGTGTGTGTGTGTGTTTGTTTGTTTGTTTGTTTGTTTGTGTGTGTGTGTGTGTGTGTGTGTGTGTGTGTATGTGTTGAATGTTGGCCCAGATCATCTGGAATGTGGTAATCCACAGCTAGATTGTGTGCAATTGAATGGGCTCTGTGCTTTGTGAATGGGGATTGTCTTGAACACAATGTTCCATTGTATTGGACAGCAGACATATATGAGACTGAGCAGAACACTGTCAGAACGGAGCAGAGCCAGAAAGTGTGAGGAACTCTGGAGAATCTGCACCTCTTTCCCCATGTTCAGGTCACATTAACTGGGATGTACCTCTTGGAAATAATGGGTCTCATAGAACTGGTTGGATTTACCTGCTGGATATGGCGGTGCGAAAAACTGAGTTGCTGTGGACTGGATAATTGGACTGAGTGGCTTTATGTGTATGAGGTTACCGAGTGGTTCTCCTGACTAGTAGAAATCGGATGACGCTTTTTAAAAAGGATTTCACACCAGCAGCTATGAGATTTTGTGTTTATTTGCAGTGTATATCGAATTCCTGTGTGTACTACATTTTCTATATTTGGTATGTAGTGTGTTATTTAATGGCCAACATTCATGAAGGAAGGTTATTTGCCTGAAAGTGTGAAAGTTATTTTGGAATAGATAGAGAATACCAGGAGAAAAAAAAACACAGCCATGTTTAGCACATTTCCATATAATTCTTTATCACATAGAGTCTTAATGTGTGGGTGCTTGAATGTGTGTGTGTGTGAGAGAGAGAGACAGAGAGAGAGAGAGAAATTAGCGCTTCTCCATACAGAGCTGCATTAAATGGGCATTGTGTTTGTATCACACTGCATTGTGTCAGCAGCCATTGGAATCAGATAGGTGCATAGACCTCATCCTCTCTCCCTCTGTTTCTGTACCAGATAAGCAGGTGAGTATGAACACAGTCTGAGTGTATTGCCCCACGCCCCCTCCTCAAACAGGGGTCTGGGGCCTGTAAGACAACACACAAACACACACCCACAGAGGATTACAAGACCCCTGGGGCACCGTGCTTACAGAGGCCTCATTAGTGCAACACAATGACACCCCACCTCTTAAAGTAGATAATTCACAAATACACGCACCCATATCACACACACACACACACACACACACACACACACACACACACACACACACTCAGAAAGAAATTTCTATTTATTAGATGCGCTCCTGCATTATATATGCAGAATGGTTGAGAAATTTCACAATATGACCGAGAATTAAATCAATTTAATCACAATCAACTTCTTTAAAGATCTTTTGAGATATTGCCAACACTCACTTTGATTTGGTAAGGTACAGTATATCTGCTGAATATTCTTTTCCCCCTTATGTTGTGTATTCAGTTGACAGTTTCCTTACAATTTAGTAAAAATGTTAGTGACCTTATAGTGATATGGAATATGCATATTGGTACTTATGTCTAATTAGGCACCCATGTACAGGTTCTATTTTGGAATTGCACAGTATAAATGTATTGCTCACGTACAACCAAAAGGAAATGGAAAATCCCTCATATTTCAACTTCCAAACTTCTGACTAATTATAAAGCTCTTCCTCGATCAAATTTATGAAGATGCCCTGTTGACCCTTAACTCCAGGCCAGTCTTACAGTCTTGTCAAAGGTGCAGGCCTGGAATGTATAAGCCTTTGAAGAGTAAGTGTGTGTGTGTGTGTGTGTGTGTGTGTGTGTTAAAGGATTTATAGCACACTAGCATTCAGTGCTAATGCTGAATTGTATTCCAGTTGGTGTATGTGATAAGACAGCATTATCAGCCTCTGCCCCCCTGAAACTATTGTTCACCTCTCAAGCAGCTGTGATCAACTACTGTATGTCACAGCAGGCTACTGCACTGTATTCAGCTCTGATCCTAACACACACGCATACAGAGAAGCATTCCAGTTTACACACATACACACGCACGCATTTTACAGGGGGTTTCCAGTAAACCATTTATGCCGAGTTGCTGTTTGCGTCTTTTTGTGTCAATCTGACACTTCTACAACCTTAAAGAGTTTTTGTCCCTGGAAATCGTGCGTTATATGCATTTTATCATTCTGATTACATTATTATCGATTACTTCTTCATTTCTAAATGTTTTACTGTAAGTGTTTTAATAATAATGTTGTTTTGACTTTGACAACCACCACTACAACAACAACAAAAAATCATCATAATGTGAAAACAATGAATCCTGTACAATTCGAATTTTGTTATATTGTTCTGGGACATGTTTTCAAATTACATTAATTACTAAACCACGGTTATCATGCTTAGATAATTTTATACATTTAATGTGTATTTTCAGTTTATAAAGTAAGATTAAAGACCTCATTTTGTATATTATTATTCTACTCCTTGAACACTTATACTTCATAACTCAGTCAAAAATCTAAATTACCTGAGTTTTAACAAATTTTAGGCTATGACTGTATAAGTCATATGAGACTCTATATTTTCATGAAAATAATATTACATCATGCACGTTTTTCAAATCATACAGTACTCTTCTAAACAGTGTGCCAGAATAGTGTTGTCTCTGTGATGGACATTATCAGTACCTGTACTGGCATAGGATTTTAATCTAAACTTTAGTTCATTAATGCTCATTATGAGACATTGGCTATGTTTTAAAAATGGAAAAGAGGACAAGACATTTTTAATTGACGGTGCTAAGTAAGTAAGGGAGTGGTTTTCTTTTTAATGTGAGATTCATAAAAATAATGTTTCTTTCCTTCCTTTGAAATACCATTGAAATACCATAGAAGAGCCCTAAAAAATAGAGATTGTCCTAGCAAAGATTAGTTGGATTAGATTAAATTACATTTTAAAAAAAACTGTCTTTGATGCTGGATTATCCTCATAACTCAAATAAAAATACCAAATTGTAAGTTTAGACTTATATAGCATGACTTGAGTCAAGTAAAAACAGCGTGAGCTTGATTGTTTTCCTTAGCTGCTCTCACTTGAATAAGACTCTGACATGCTTGAGTAAAAAAAAAAAAGTCAGATTTACAACAGGGTTCTTCAGTTGTTCCTCCAGACATTTTGCTTGAACCCTACAACAGGGTGTTTCCTGTCCAGAAGGCCTTCAGTTATAACCCTTGTAGCAAGAACCCTTAAACAATATATATCATTTATCTGTAAATTAATGTTTTTGTTAAAAACTTGAGACCAAAGGTAACACGTTCAGGTAAGCGATACAGACTTGTTCTTTCTGTTGCTCTCTCGCTCATATATACACAAACAGTGCGTTTGGTGTTCAGTGTGAGCTGAACACTGGCTTTCTGCTGCTTTGAAGATAAGCGCTGGTGTTCGCTCATAAACACTGATTGTGGCCTCGCTTTCCTGAGATTTTGATTTATTTAGAGAGTTGCGCTGAGAGCAGTCGGACCTCTCTTCCTGCCCTTTTCTGGCCATGTAAATCTCGCTTTATTATTGGCGGCAGGAAAACACTCCATCACACACATGCGCCACCCTCAGTTCACCTCAAGGCCCAGTGCGGACAGACCGGCCCAAAAGAATGGCCTAATGGGAGTTTGATGGAAAAAGATATTAAAATGCTTCAGTGGTTAAGACGAAGTTCAGTTTATTGTCTTCCTGTCAATTCCATGTACACATACAGTGGCGAGAAAAAACTGCAACACCAGGAGCAGGGTGATAAATGGGCAACAAAGACAATGCAGGGATTAAAGAACAAAGAGCTACACATGAACATATACTCCAGAACAACATATCTTAATTACAAATTTTTATTATTTAAATAAAAATAAAATCATATTGCTGAAATCAAGATATCTGAATCTTATAAAAAAAAATAGGATTTAAGTAAAGTAGGCAAAATCTCTCTCTCTCTCTCTCTTTCTCTCTCTCACACTCACATACACACACACACACACACACACACACACACACACACACACACACGCAAACACACTAACATCAACACAAACATGTGCTTCCTTCGATAAAGCCAGCAGAGACTGAGGCCCTTGTGACAAGATCTTGTGTTATAAATAGACTGTAGTAACCTCTGTTTGCAACACTCCGAAAAATCGCAAAGGGTCAAGTGACCTCATACACTTTACTGAAATATATACTAAATTGATTTTAACAGGCTCTGTTCCAACATGGGCTGAAACATTTGCTGTAAGAAACACCCATGAAGTAAGAAAGTCAAGGCATCACATACTGTATGTGTATGTAAAAAAAAAAAAAAAAAGTCATATAAAAGTCATATAAGTGACCGATGCTAATATACATTTAAGCCAGTAAACATTTTTTTACAATCTGGACAGAAGAACACAAAATATTACAGTGCTCATGGATTAAATATGCACTGCTACACCCTGTACTCTTTAACATTTCAGCTGTGTTTGCTTCATTGGCCACATTTCTCAGTGAGAATGTCAGGAGAATGTCATCAAGCAGGTGAGAGCTCTTCACCTCCGGACATAGTATAAAGAGATCACCATGCTTTGGAAAGCATACAGGAAATATGTCGATGTATCACAAAGTGCAGTTATTTTTCCTCCTATATTAGAGCTCGTCCTTCTCTACTGCGCTAGCTGATTGTATTTTTTTTTTCCTTCAGCAAGTCGATGGAGAATCAGCGCCTCGGCCCGGATACAGCTGTATGTGAGTAACACCACGTTCACAGCCACTTTGCCTGGTTGCGTCTACATACACACAAAACAGAGGCTGGAGAAATGCAGCTGGTTCCTGTTTTCAGACCCCAAAGCCTCCTATTTTCCCTCCGTTTCCCGCTCACCTGCTCCAGCTGATCCTAATTTCTTCGCTTCAGAACAGCCCCTGGTGCAGAAATGAGGGTATCAAACTGTACTTTTTCCTTTGTTGGTACCAGCAATGGGTAGTGTACAGTGCCATGAAATTCGAAGCGCACAATTGTCCAGAATGTCTTATGGCATCATGATTTCCCTTCACTGGAACTAAGAGGCCCAAACCTGTTCCAGCAGGACAATGATTTTGTGCATAAAGCAAACTTTATGAACACATGGTTTGCCAAATTTGGAGTGAAAGGACTCGAGTTTTCTGCACAGAGCCTTGACCCGAACCCCTCTGAACACCTTTGGGATGAACTGGAACAGTGAATGTACACAAGGCCTTCTTGTACATCATTGGCTGACCTTGATAATATCTTCACAGCCACGTTCCAAAATACTTTCTAGAAGGGTGGAGATTGTTGCAGCATCAAAGACCAACTCCATGTTAATGCTCACAGTCTTTGTAAAGAATATTCAGCAAGCTGGTTGAAATAGTCAGATGCCCATTCAAGATTCATAAACTTCAAAAGATGTAGGTTTGACTGTACCACCTTAGCGACAACAAAAAGTGCACAGGATCCTTTTTAGTGTGAAAGTTATTTTCCAACTTCAGTATTATTTGACTAAATTTATTAATAAATTACAGCTGTGGTACTTTCTTAAGTGTTAGTAGAACCGTTTCCTTATACAACTACACAGCTGGCTTGTAGTTTGGACAGACCAAGTTAAGATTTTCCATAATGCTGAATTTTTTTTTTTTATTCTTGTCTATCAGTGCCAGACTTATGGAAATCTGACTTTAATTAAATGAATTCTCTCTAATTAAAGTCTCTTCATTTTAGAGAATTACAAGGAATTAATTACTAGGAATTAAAATTTGACCACATTAAACCTAAGCTAACCTCACATCCATTTATCAACTATGTCTGTATATTTTTGGGGAATTTATAAATGGGCTGGTGATAGATTGATATCTGAATACAATTTTCTTTCAAAAGTATAGGAAGCAGAAGTTGATTGTATTTGCTGGCTTTAGTTGATATCCTAATTACAGGAAGCTTCCTGGTGTACCCACAAATAGCCCTATTAATCCATAAAATCATTAGTATAAATAAATACCTCATCCATGCATTTCCTCCTCATTTTACCCTTTCCTCAATGCAAGTGAAAGTGTTTTATTTGGCAACAGTCAATGGTTATGCATTTCTATTGGTAAGCACAGATCAGAACAGACTAGTGACTTACATTTGGCTGCATTCTCTATATCGCACTTAAGGGGAAATAAGCCATGTTAATAAACTCGACGTCTTACAATGAAGATGGCGAAAGAATTTGAGGAAACTGAACTAATGAACAGCCATGCAACGGAAACAAGCAATAACACTCCAAAACAAGTCAAGCCCTAGAATGGTGACAGTTTATTACTAATTAACAAAACACAATGATACATATTTACACAAATATCATTTAGAAAACTGGATTTTTGAGTGCAGTTAAGCCACATTATATATTATGAACCGTAGAACTTCAAGACATCCTTTTCAGTAGGTTTAAGGATCTTCTTCTCTGTCAAATTTACTACCCAGCCTGGAGCCAAACCAAAAAAGATCTGTCGTGGGTCTTTCCTCTCTGCTAACATTTTACACATTGTTTCTGTTGACGCGTCTGGTAATGTGTAGCCGTATTTCTTTGCCAGAGCAAGCCGGGCAGCCTGGATCTGCTCTGGATCAGCAAGATAACCGCGGTTATTGGCATCTATGTAGTATGGAAGAAGATCTTCACCAGGGAACATGCGCTTTGGAATGGGCTGGCCGGTCATGAAAAATGGCACTGGTTTCACAAGGATTTCTACAACAAAAGACAACACAAAAGAAACATTATTGCAGGGTTGTGCATTCTGGCTAAAAATAACCTTACTTCTTTTAGCCTGGACAATTGATCCACAATTTTATCACAATCAATTTCATGTTGGATTTAATACTATTTTGAAGGGATGGGAAACAACCAGTCACCACCCAATTCAATATCTTCATGATACCTGGATTGCAATTTGATTAATTTTGCGATTCTGTAAAGTATTTTATAAATATCCGGATTTGATATGAGATTATTTTTTTCCAATTTTGTTTTAAACTTTAAAAAAAAAGTTGAATCATAACTCAGAAGTTATATACCTTAGGCCAATTAAACTGCTTCACAACTAACTTGAACAGGAGCAATTAAATGTAGCCCGTTCCTTATATTAGTTTTCTCACTTAAAAAAAAAAAGAAAAAAAAAGGCAGCATTTAAAACAATATAAAAAATAACTTCAAATACAATATTTTAACTTTTAACTTAAAAGTAAGGTACACAAATACTACTTTTTAACCGAGCAGCATGTACCTCTGGCATCCACCATAATATTACATAATAGCAATACTTCTAAACGAACTTGGCAAATAATTCACTGACTCATATGCCTCAAAAGTCTTGATTGTGGGTTGAGCAGTTGCGTGCTTCTTATGTTGCCACACACATTATGCACATTTTAATGCAATAAAAATGCGTTTCTGTTGCACAACTCAGAAGCTTGTGCACAGAATCGGTTATATACAAGACTGATCAAGCTGAAAAACCAGACAATTGCACTGGCTGATCGACCAGTGCATCTGCATTATTAATGTAAACCCTTTTGAAATCGATACGCGAATCAGCAAACAAAAAATCATGATTCATAACTGTATTGAGTTTTTCCCCCTTCTCTACTATACTCAGTAAAAAAAGAAACGTCCCCTTTTCAGGACTGTGTATTTCAACAATAATGTTGTAAAAATCCAAATAACTTTACAGATCTTCATTG
>JAQMYJ010000001.1:23870516-23884053 GCA_030014305.1 Clarias laeviceps
TTTACACATTAAGTTTACTGAAAGTAAAAACAGTTGAAAGTCAGAGGACGTTTCTTTTTTTGCTGAGTATATTTATAAATACAGGTCGAGAAAAAACATAACCTGGAATGGAGAAAAAAATGCACTAAAATACTTTTAATAAAGTTTAATGAATTTTAATGAAGTTTAGACTAGCAAGAGCTTAGGGTGCCATGTCCGAGTGTTTTTTTGGTCCAGTTTTTCACCTCAACTAACACAAAGTGCATCATGGTACTTGATAATAATTGATAGATTAACTGTTCATGATCTAAAATGATCCAACTACTAAGCAACCAAAATTTATTAGAAATGTCAATTGACTCCATGCTACGTGTACATTTACATGCATATGTTCCCTGTGTGACTCACCTAAGCTGCGAGGGTCGTAGTAGCTGGTCGAGATTACACCTCCGTTACGTTCCACGGCAGCAATGGCAGCTTCAGATGCACGCTGAACCTCAAGATTCACCTTTGCACAGAATATGTCTGCTCCCTTGAATAGACAGAAGAACACTTTAGTTGGCTCACTAAATACAAGAACTTTAAAAATGACTGACTGCTGCCCCCCTCTGGACAATCTAATTAATTTCAACCTTAAAAGCGCATACTGAACAATGTGAGGAATTTATACAACTTCAGCTACACCACTGCAGCGTTTGTGCCACAGTGAGCTGACAGAACTGTCCCACATGTGCCCACATTGAACAAATCTGCTTGTCAGCATTTTCCTGGTCATTTCTTTACTATTTTGAAACAGAAAAAGGTTAAACTGTTTCAATGGAGAACACAAACAAAAACTTGAGTCAGGTAAATGTAACATGGTGTAACTGTTCCATTTTGGCAAATGACTTGGACACATTAAATACTTTTTTCATCCCTCACATCATAATCATAATGCACAAACCTCTTCAACAAGATGGACCCCATAGTCTCGTTTGAGCGGTTGGATCGTGACTCCTCTGCCATTGACGAGCTGTGTGAGGTCTATGGGCTGTGACGTATCCACGCGGCCAAGGTCTATTAAATACTGCAGCCTCCGCAGCGTGAGTGGCGGGTACTGCGGTCTACGGCTGAAGACACATACAGCATTGGTTATGTTCAAATTAATCAGGAGGTTGTAGAAAAAGATCATGACAAGAATATACCATAAGCATTCTTGATCATTACATGTAAAGTTCAGTAAATTAGCAGTGTAGTTTTTCCCACCTGTGTCCCTCATTATAGCCATATTTAGGAATGAGCAGGTAGAACGGGGTCTGGCCTCCCTCAAAGCCTAGACGAGGACGGTTCCCACGCTGACGTTCCCCTTTGTGACCTCTTCCACTTCTATTCCCGCCATGCATCCCTCTGCCCCGACGCTTCTCCTGGGGAGAGGCATTATTTTAGCTGCTTAAGCCACACTTCTACATTATAAAACTCACACAATTTCACTCCAATATCCTATTTTTCCATTGGACACGTCTATGCATTAAATACTGTAGCTCAGTATTATCCTCTGATACAGCAGGTGGCAGTATGCACCTAGTTGCTTTGCAAGCCAACATTAAACACAGAGAAGAAGACAACGAGAAAGTCAATCTTTTCGCTACGTTTAATAATATTTATATTCTGGAAATAACTCAAGAGCAACACACTTGTGTGCATTCCAACTTTAGCAATCGTATCATTCTCCATTTTTCAAGATACTTGGGCACTGTTCCCGAGCGCGTTCTCATTGATCAAAATTAACCATACTATGGGGTCAAGTGTTCTCTGAAATGATCCAAAAGCCCTAATGTAAAAAATGCCTAAAGTAAATCAACTTGAAATTTTGATTTTTGGGAGAATCTTTTCTTTTCATTATAGCAAATCTGCATTGATAAAGAAATTCCAGCATTTGTTATAGAACATGCTTTCAATTTCTACTGCCAGCTGAGTGCTCATACATTAATATATGAAGGACAATTAATTGTTGTAAGAAAAATGAATCCTGTGCATCACTTCTAGGTTTCAGGTGCAACTAGAAGAAACGTTCAAGTCATGTGATGAAATTTCTTGTGAAGGAAACTGTAAAATTTATTGACATTTACAGAGGACTACAAGCACAGTTCGGTGATGAGACTCTTAGCCACAGTACATTTGAATGGTGGAAACAGTTTAAAGAAGTCTGCACGTCTATGAACGATGATCCTGGCCGAGGTGGTTTGTAGACAACTGCAGCTGTTCCTGTAAACATTCAGTGAATGGTACTCCTGATCGTTGAACACTGACAGATAACTTGTCACTCAATTGCGGAAGAGCTGCATCTGTCTGTGAGAACTCGGCTGGAAATTGCCACATCCCTCAGTCCTGACCTCAATCTAAGCCATTTCCACACGATTGGGTGTTCTTGGGAGGCCAGAGTTTTAAACATGAGGCAATCAGTACAACTGAGAAATAGGTTTACCTTGATGGTATCCAAGCACTAGTGAAACACTGAGATAAGTGCATTAGTGTAGCAAGGGATTGTATAGAAAAATAAATGTAGTTTTTACTCTCATAACTGTGCAATCAAAAGTCTTGGTTCGACTTGAACGCATCTTGTATATTCCTGAGCCCTGGCAGTTCAGCTTAATTACCTCACTACATATTTTTTGTTACTAATACTAAAAAGTAAAATTTTATGCTAGTTTTTACAGTCTTAGAGAACACCCTGCCAACAACTAGTGGAAAATGGCAAAATAGAATTAGCTAAAGGAATACATGTTATGCATTAACAATTTTAAAACCATGTCACAGATCTCACCTTAAATCTAGTTACCCATAGGCTACATATTTCTGAACAGACTAGTACACATTCACATAACATTCCTCTAAAACAATAACTTTCTTTTTTGCTAACTCCAGTGACTCAGTGTAACTTTAACTGTCTAGAGACACGTTTTCTAATATTCAGAATTTTGCATCTTTTTTTTTAAACCAACAAAACAAACTAAACTATCACAGTTTGCTTCAGGTAACAAGCTAACCTGCTAGCTAAATAGAGCACTGCTGTTTCACATAGAAACATGACTTACATTTCTCCTTGCACCAGGATTTGGCCGAAGGTTAGCTAATGTTATCCGGGGTAGATTTTTCAAAATGTCTATACTTTTTCTACCGGTGGTCTTGGACACAGACATCTGTCTTGCTGCACATTTGCTAGTCAACCTAGTCAAGGGCAAGTGTCATGGCAGACAGGCACGTGGTTCGGCGCACCGGAAAAACATCGAACGGGATACGGAAGTGCAGGAGAATGTCAAATCTCAGCGCAAATCAGGGTATCTTTATCTATATTGCATTTAAAGTCCATGTTAAAAACGTATATACACCTCAATATAAGAAGACACTTTCTAAAAACTTCTGGAGCAAATAATGTTTTAAAATCGCCATTCAGAATATATAATGAAGACATTATGGCTGATAATTAAGAAAAAAAATCATCATACGTACATGATTCCCGTTCATATTAAAGTACCGTTTCGAACATAATTATTTGAAAACGTTATTTTAATAACGACGTTTAAATTATAAGGGAGAATTTATTTAAAACATTTATACCTGTGGAGATGCCGGGGATTGAACCCGGGGCCTCATACATGCAAAGCATGCGCTCTACCACTGAGCTACATCCCCTACAACGAAAAAGCCGTAAATTGCTTTATTTAACAGTTACAAACAATCGACAGCTTTAATTGGGGCAACTGACAGATTTTTTAAAATTTATTTTAGAAACACATTTGCACTAATTCTACTGCATTCTGCGCATTAGTTGTATAGAAAAGGTGTTTGCTTTAACAGTTCATTATTTAAGTCAAGTACACATTTTTATTTATACTTTATTAACTATTATTAATATTATTATTTTTTTCGTTATAGATTACAACTACATGCAAGAAATAAAACACGATATGATGTGCTCTGTGAAAAAAAAAATTCAGGGTGGTGTGGTGATATGAACTCTTATATATACAGTATATAGTGATCGTGGAGGCTAATGGTGACCATTGTATTTAGACCCTGGATGTACAAGTCGACAGGACTAACCACTAAGGTATGTATAACATATAGTACATACACACACTGACACATATACAGTAAATTGATATGTACTAGGGGTGTAACTGACTAAAATACAATATTCAAATTTAACAAACAAGAAAATTAATGAATGTAAGGAAACAAGTTTTTTTTGTGAGTGAATGAGTTAGGAATTGTATCTGACCAAACAAACAGGGTAAAAAAGTTTGTATTTCTCATGCAGAAATGGGAATGGGCATACATGGGAATTCTGCACAGAACCTGGCAACCCTGTTTATGGAAGATAATCCACTTCTCAGTATCAGACTTTCCTGTTCATTTATTCTGCACACTGCTCATCAGATCTCATGGTGCATGGACCCTATGACACAGTGTAGCAGATATCCTGGATGGGGTGTCAGCTGAAATACACTATTTGGAAACACTAATCAGCTTACAACCTATGTCTTTGGATTATAGCAAAAACTGACATACCTGGGAAAAAAACCCACAAAGCACAGGGAGAACACGCGCACTTAACACACACAGATTCAAACAACCCAATACTGAAGGTGCAGGAAAAGTGTGCTTTGTGGGGTTGCCCCCTAGTATGCATATTAAGCTACAAAATAAAACTAAGCCTATACCACACTTCTGTAAAATCAAAAGAAATGCTTTTATATCTTGAGCTGTGCATATCTCTACTGGCTGTCCACAAAAATAATCATTCAAATAACTGTAAAAATTTATGCTCCTTTATTTTACTTGTATCCTGTAAGATCATCCTCTCAAAGAAAATGGTTTCATAGTACCGGGATGCAGTGCTGGTCCCAAGCCCGGATAAAATGGGAGGGTTGTGTCAGTCAGGAAGGGCATCTGGCGTAACACCTGGTTCAAGCTTGTGTGTGCAGACTGTATGGTCTGCTGTTGCAACAACAATAAACAGTACCATATAGTATGTGGCTTATAGGATCCCATTTATTTGCAGCAGCATGGAAAGTGCAACACAGTGTTATAATAGATTCTTAAACTTTTCTGATTTTTCAGAATTGTAGCAAAACCAAAAATCTGCAGGAAGTAATGGCAGCCAAGACGCTGAGACCAAATGTATGTCAGTTTAACTATGACATCTATCTATCTATCTATCTATCTATCTATCTATCTATCTATCTATCTATCTATCTTTAACTAAAATTATGTTTGTTTGTTTGTTTGTTTGTCTGTCTGGACAGAGGGTAGGCAGTGTTTGTACAGGAAGCCAGTAGCCATCGTCATCATCAACCTTTGTGTCATAGTCTGAACATGTCACAGACCGGTGGAACGTGTGGCAGATGTAACTGGGGCTGGTGTAGCTGGCGTCCTTAACCGTATATATACCCGCACCCTCGTACTTGCTAATTAATTGCCACATTCAACACTTCAAATTATTTTCTTATCCAGGAACACCCTCAAAAGCCAACAACAACTAGATTCATTATCCCAAAAATATCTGTTGAAGTCATTTGGCATGTGCAGAAATTCACATTTCATGTCAATTTATTCTGTCTTTTCAGGTTTCTTCCCATTCTCCTAAATATGTAATTAGGTGGATTGAGTACAATAAATTGAAACCAAGTACAATTGCACAGTACAATCATCAACCCAATCATCCAATCATATTCCCATCTGGGCTGAATTGTTCCACTGTGTGCCCAGGGGCACCCACCTTACGCAGTGTGTGTCCAGGTAACCTGGGGAGAGTGTGAATCCCACCCATAACCATTCCCATTCTTTCTTGTCTATCAACATATTCCAATTCATATATTTCCAGTCATAATTTTAATGCTTGGCCATTTGTCACTTTATAAAATGTCAGCAAATACAGTGAATGTTTTAGTCTTGTTGCACTGCATTTAAACTTTAAAACGGGGCAATTGCAGCAGATGTCACTGTAAAACTGACCAACAATTTATTGGCACTTGATGAACCAATAGCAGCCGCGGAGTATTCATAATATTAACATTCCACCAATCAGGAAACGTAATGCGAAACAGCATGCGAAAAGGCAGGACTTCCTGTGTCACTTTGAAGTATGGGTATGTGTGGTTGGGTTACCCCAGAGAGCTGATCCTGGATCAGGTTTTTCCATTTACGTATCGTATTTAAAACATGGCCATGTTAGACTAGAACTGAACGGAGAACGGTTTTCGAGTGTCAATGCAGGCAGCTGTATGAGGATCTGCATGGATCTAAGCTAGTCTGCTGTACACTCTGAAAACTTCGAGGCTTCTTGGTTTATATTGCCGTTCTGCCTTACCTGATTTAGCTTAATTTGTTAACAAGAAACCAAAGTTTTAATTTACACGCGATACGGCTTGAGCAGCAGGTTGCACGCTTACTCTCCTACTGAATGTCACCCTGCTCCCCGGTGTATGTGCGGTAATAACATGTCCGCGCCGCTTCCCGCCATTGTACCGGCCGCGCGCAAAGCTACAGCGGCGGTAAGACACACACCCACACGTACACACACGCAGAGAGGAAGAGAGGTTTGCACACCTTTGTAGTAGCATATTAGCAGGGCAGAATGACCCTATTTGATTGATACACTATGTGTGAATGGACACCTGACCATCACACCTGTATGTGCTTCTTAGGGACAGAAATCAAGACACTTTAATAAGACACTTTTTTAAAGCATATTTGCACACCCGCAGTCATTTTTACTTAGTTTTTTTCTTTATTTACACTAAATCTTTTTAAAATTTCCATTTTTTCTTCTATATTTTTTATATTTTGCTATATTGTGAATGTCCTTATTTGTACAGTATATTTTTATTTTTATCCTAGTTAAATAAATTTTCTATCGTATTTCTTTTTATTCATATTTATTTCTTATCTATAAGCTTCTTTTTTTTTTAAGGTCACTGGCGGTCGTAAAAGCATTTCACTGCATATCGTACTGTGTATGTGACAAATAAAATTTGAATTTGAATTGATTTGAAATCACTAGTCACCTCCTGATACGATATTATCACGATACCTCAGTCCCAATTCAATTAAAATTGTGAATCTATAATTATGATGATTTTATAAATATTCCGATTCTATACCATGTTTTTCTCTGATTTTGTTACAATTTTAAACCTTTAAAAAAGTTTAATGATTAATGAAATAATCATGAATGTAGCCTGTTCCTTATAACATTAACTTAAAAACCAAGTGCAGCATTTAAACATTACTTCTAATAATTTGGAAACATTAATCATCTTAAAAGCAAGCAAAAACTGGAGTACCTGGAAGAAACCCGCAAAGCACAGGGAGAACATGCACACTTAACACACACACAGACGAGAGGTGAGATTCAAACACCCAACACTCTGGTATCGTGTGATTTAAAATCCCAAAACTCAATGATACCTGAGGTATCATGACTTTTAACTTAATTAAGTAAATTATTTTAACTTAATTTTAAGTTAAAATAGAGCTACATTTTTACTGAGCAGCACATATCTCTTTTACGTCATCCATCATAATTATTATTTAGATAGAATTTGGAAAAAAGGCATATTGGAGGATTTAAATGTGCAAGATTTTTTATGAGTTTTAATTGATTTTAATGAGTTTCTGTTGTGCCACTCGGAGGCTTCCATTCTCGGCACAGAATCATTTATATCTGAGGCTGATTGGCCGATCATCAGGGTCCTGCACAGAGGCCAGACCTTAACCTCACGCTACACCTTTGGGATGAACACCGACTGCACCTCAGCCCTTCTGACCCAACATCATTGCCTAATTTCATTATAAGCAAACCACATCTACAAGCAGCACACACACACACACACACACACCAAAATAGTATTTTGTGAGCAGTTGTCCTGTCAGTCATTAGAGGTGGAAGAGATTGGCTATGTATCTTTGCTTATCTTGAATGCTATGGTCATTATTTTCACAGCTATAAACACTCATATATGATAGATATGTATAATAAAATGGACACTGGCTGCATATTAGATACTGTAGATGTGGTTTTCTTGTATTAATAAAAAAAAAGTGCGTTTAGATTCTGATTAAATTATTTGTTTGGCTAAAACTGGCATTAAATGTGTAACAGTGTGATTATTATAAATGTGCTTTGTGATAATTAGTGGTGACTTGGTTGTTTGCTTAAATTTCCAGGTAATCTTCCTTCATGGCTTGGGAGATACAGGGTAAGGTGTGCACACCGCTGACGTAAGCATGAGTCAACAAAATTTAATTGCCACGTTAACATAATTATTACTTGCTATTGTTTCCATTAGGCATGGCTGGGCTGAAGCTATGGCTGGGATCAAGACCCCTTATGTAAAGTACATTTGCCCCCATGCGTACGTACTATGCACCATATTATCAAATACACGCAAGTTTATAAAATTTATATCCCAGGTTAAGTTATTTCATTTCCTTTTCTCTTTCTTTCGGTCATGGATTATGGCAGACCAGTCATGCCAGTTACTCTTAACATGAACATGGCGATGCCGTCCTGGTAAGTATCAGTTATGCTTTAGAATTTTACCTCAACCTCCAAACCAGTCGTGTTTCAATTAATTTTTTTGATTTGTGTCCTCATTCATAGGTTTGATATAATTGGGTTGGGTCCAGATGCAGAGGAGGATGAAACTGGGATTAAAAAAGCTTCAGAAAGCAGTGCGTACATCTTTGGTGTTTAGCAAAAGATGTAAATGTTCTTCTAAATGTGTTGAATGTTTTATGTCCCCTAATTTCTATTTCCTGTTGCAGTCAAAGCTTTGATTGATCAGGAGGTAAAGAATGGAATTCCATCTCATCGCATCGTATTGGGTGGCTTTTCTCAGGTCAGAAATGATGCAATGAAATTTAATTGTGTTGTAAATTAATCTAAGTAATGAATTAGTTCATAATTCAGATATCATTAACACATTGAGCAGTGATAGTAAATTATTGATTTAATCTTTTTGTGTGGATTTGTGTGTTTAGGGTGGTGCACTATCTCTTTATACAGCTCTAAAAACTCATCAGAAACTTGCAGGTGTTGTTGCTCTGAGCTGCTGGCTTCCTCTCAGGAACTCTTTCTCAAAGGTATACAATATATGGACAAAACCATCTAGATGGTTTTCCACATTTACATTTATATGCAGTTTGATTATAAGTCTCTATCTCTCTGTCTTTCTTTCTGTATCTGCAGTCAGTGATTGGCACTAATAAGGATATATCAGTGCTACAGTGTCACGGTGAGTCAGACCCTCTGGTTCCATTGATATTTGGGCGTCTTACAGTGGAGAAACTCAAGACCATGCTGAAGCCTAACAGCATCACTTTCAAAACATATCCCGGGATGGCCCACAATGCCTGCCCAGAGGTCTGTCCCTAAATTAATGAAACAGTGTCAGATTTCTCTTGACTTGTGTTTAGTTAATATACCTGATAAAATACTGGGTCACCCGTATGTCTGGATCCACAAAAGAAATCTGTTTAAAAGTATAAATTAATGCTCAAACTGACAGCCTCTGACTTTGTGGCACTTTTGTATATATATATTTATATTACATAACCTTATATAATGGATTAAATCTGTTGTCACATGCAGAGACGATTTCCTCCTTTAATACAAAAGTTGTTCTGGATCAATTTAGATTAGGACTTCATATGACTTAAGAAAAAAAAAAAATCAAGTGTGTTAGGTTGGTTTGTATTCCACATTGGAAAAAGAAAAATATAAAATCAGAAAAATTCCTATGAATCCAGACCTTTGGGCCACCCAGTATAATAACTCATTAAGGATTAAGGTTTGTTGGATAAATAATCAAACATTTTTAATCTTTCTGTTCAACAGGAAATGATGGATATAAAACAGTTCATTGAGAAGCAGTTGCCTCCAATCGACTAATCAATAAAGCCTTAATGATCCTTTACACTGATCAGTGAGCACAAGCTCTCTCCAGCTGCTGTCTCTTCACCCAAACTGACTGAATTCACAACAAAAAAGATAAATTCAAATCCTGGGCTAATCCAAATACCTAGCTTGGTACTAAGCCTACATGGAACCACATAAAGTCGTTCTCAGCTCATGTTTTGGTATACCCTTAATCTACAAATTTTGTTGTTCTTCTTGATTTAACACGTAATCTTATTAATTAGCCAGTTAACTGCCCCTTTCGGATTTGATATTTGTTTGCTAAGGGAAGGAAAAGATGAGTAACCTAACATCAGGGGTGTGATTATTTGCCTCATTGTAAGCTCAGAATCACAAACACAGCTAGATCTTGAATTAGAATGGTTATCTTTGACCTAGTGTTGATGTGTCACAGGACAGATCAGCTGTCAGAAAACTAATATGTAATTAGTTGTTGAACTCTTGGACTCTAACTTAAAATAGTTTAATGAAATAGACCATGTGAATATAAGAGAGTTTGGTTGACAACAAAAGGATTCCTGATGATAAAATGATACACAATAAAAGATATAAATGATGTTTTCTTGTACCAGTTTTGTACCAGTGAATTGAATAACATTGATTATTGGTTATATACCAGTACACTTGGGACAGGATCATGGACACACAAGGCTCAACTATACCTGGCTAGCCCTTCTGGTCCGATCCCACAGAAAGGTGAATGTAGAACTAACTGCTGAAAAGAAATTAATGCTGGTTATCGTGGAAAGGTGTCAGAACAAGCCTGTTGCATATGGGGTTTAACATGCAAAGAGTTCAATGTAGTTGATCCGGCTTCCAATTCCCCAGATCTCAATTCGAAAAATTTACATTTCAACTACACAAAAGCTGTGAACCACATGCAAACACTCTAAACATGTGTGGATAAATTTTACAATAACTTAAATTTTCACCATGCTTGGACCAGGGATGAACATCACGAATGTTGAGAATACACTATTTACCTATTTCAAGTTTGAGGTTGTAGCTTAAATTTAGCCTTTAGCCTTAAATTTAGTGAAAGACAGACATTTGAAAAGGACACTGCCATATTGACAAATATTTGTGCTTTATTATTAAGTTATATGTCTATACAGTTTATCCCGGTATACACAAGTGAATATATCAAATGCATCCTCTGAACTTCAAAAACGTGCATGTCGTAATAAATAGACGAGTGGAAACTGAGCTTTACTGGTCCAAGTAATATTTTAGATGCTCTAATGTGTGTATGCATTCTTTTTGTATGTGTGAAAGATATTCATATATTTTATATGTACTCATATTGTTCTCTGTTCTACTATATTTGAAAGCACCTTAATTTGTATTGAACTTTATACTACAAACTGTTATATATTCTAATATACTGTAGATCTTTTGTAGTATGTATAGCAAGGCACAAGTATTCATCTGCCATTTCAGTGCTCTTTGCACAAGTAAGGCAGATAAATATTCAAATATATCTTCATTTCAATGGTAGAAACCTAAGACCAAAGCAGAATACTAGCATTTTCCCTTTTTTTTTACCACTAACTAATAATTTAGCAAAGTCAAAGTGTTATAAAATCCATAAGAATGTAACAGCAGGCGTACATCAGGGCAGTGTATAAGGTGACATGTAATGAATGTAGCCTGTTTCAGAGGTATATATGAAATCAGTTTAAGACATAGAATAAGGTTGTGTGCTGCTGGATGATTTACATTACTCTTCCAAAATATTAGAACAGCAAGGCCAATCCTTAGGTTTTGCTCTACACCAAACACATATGGGTTTGAGATCAAACAATGAATGAGCCGATAGATCAGAATTTCAGCATTTATTTGCTGCAAGTTATATCTAAATGTGTTAAACAACCAAGAACATGACACTTTTGGTGGAAGACCATCCAATTTTTGCATGAACTAAATTCTAGGTACAGACCAGATGAAGTAAATAACATTTAATATGTGGTTTCATATCCATTGCTTGCAATAGCTGAATCAAGCTGCCTCCACTGCCATTGTAACATAGTTTATTTTGGTTTTAGGTGGGTTTCTCCCTTCAGTCTCCTCTTGAGGAACTGAAATGCATGTTAATTTGGGTTAAAGTCTGTTGATTGACTCGGCTAAAACCCCTTTTTCCTCTTGAGGAAGTGCTTTGTTGTGCTGGAAGTGTGGTCATTATCTTGTTCCTTATAATTATAGATCAAATGCATTTCTCTGTAAACCGGTAGACAGAAAAGGTTTTCTAGACTTCTGAATTAATTCTCCTACAACTATCATGAGTTACAGTATTAATAAATATCAGTGTACCTGATCCAGAAGTAGCCATGCAAGCCTCCAATGTGATTGACCAGTGAGCTCATATGTTTTGAAGCAGATTTTGGAGTAGATTCTTCTTTCTTCACATTTTGGAATTTCCATCACTTTGATTGAGGCTAATCTTAGTTCCAGATCATGTGTGGCTCATCTATGGATTTATTTGCATATTGCAATCTGGCCTTTCTTCTGATTCTTCCTCCTAATGAGTGGTTTGCATCTTATCGTATGCCTTTTATATTTCTGCTCTTGAACTTAATCTTCTTTGAATGGTGAATTGTGATACCTTCACTCAACCCATGTGATTGTTGAAGGTTATGTCGCAGATCTTTTGGGTGTTTTCTTCACAAATCTCACAATTTGTCTTTCATCATCAACCACTGTTGTTTTCACTGGCTAACCTGTTCGATGTCTGATTGATAGTACATCAGATTTCATTCTATTTCAGGATATGCCCAATGCTTGTACATTGGTTTTGCCTACTTTTCTCTAATCGACAGCGCTCTGAACTTGGTTGTGAATGTTGGTTTATGCTTTTTAACAGCAAATGCAGTCTTTACAGCCAAATCTGGGGTCCAACCTTATAATTGACATTCAGAGCTATTAACTTATCACATGTTCCAATATTTTAGATCACTTGCAAAAGATGCCCAGTTCCAAACACAAGTTGCAATGTTCTAACCTTTTAGAACATTGACATAGCTAGATCTCTGATCATTCATCTTTTCAATGTTTACCTTATATGCCTTCAATGTCTTCAGTGTGTGGCAAAAACAAAATTGGCCTTGTCATTCTAATACTTTTGGAAGGAAATGTATTTGTGTCTTAGATCATCTCATTGTAAGTAAATTGTTCTTTAGTGTGTGTGTGTGTGTATGTGAGTCTATGTGCCTGTGTGTTAGGACTCCTCAGCTGTTTTAGCTGCTTCCAAACTTGCAATGAGGTCTGCATAAATGCTGGAGCCCATGTAACGAGGATACGAGTCTCGCTGCATGAGAGTGTATATTTGCTGCTGTGCCTCATCAAAAGTTTGTGAGGACGGATCCATCATGTTCTTGCTAATCACCTCCCGTGCACGTGAATCCAGACTCACCTAGGCAACAAAACAAAGGAACACCAATGCTGTTTATAATGTCAGAGGTGGAAAGAGTAATACATTTGTGCTCAAGTAAAAGTACTGTTACTTTTGTGAATTTTTACTGAAGTACAAGTAAAGTTACCATTATAAAAATCTACTCAAGTAAAAAGTAGCTCATTAAAAATTTACTCAGAGTAAAA
>JAQMYJ010000001.1:23900303-23913834 GCA_030014305.1 Clarias laeviceps
TTGTATCATGTGCTTTTTCTGGATTTTTGGTTGATATTCTGTCTCAATCCTTTACCATAAACCTATGATAAAAATTAAGACCCTTCATTTCTTTGCAAGTGGGCAAACTTAGAAAATCTGTAGGGGATCAAATACTTATTTCCCCCACTGTATTTTTCAATCCCCTTGACTTAGATGAAGATCTGATCACATTTTATGCCAAATTAATGCAGAAAAGGTTTGCATACTTTTTCTTGCCACTGTATCTGGTCTGACAAGCCCACAAAGATAATTGTTGAGTTGCTAGACTTGATGCTGAAGTGGAAAAAGTCACACTGTTACCATGTCACAACTCTTGTCTGATTTTAAAGCCACCATGAGCACCATGTTCCCTGTCTGAAAATTCCCTATCATATTGGGATATGTCTAATGGCATTGAGAGCATTGTGTTGGAAAAAAAATACTAGCAGAAAATATGCCCCGCAGCAAGACAACCAGCTTACTACACAGCAGCCCCGCAGCTCTCTCTCTTCTCCTGTTCGTCCCATCATCATTACCTTGCACTACTTGCATCACTTAGATGCCAATTACATTTAGAAAACTGTTCTTTAGTTGCTGCAGTGTAATGTTCTGTTCTATGAGCTGTGCTAGATGGTTTACTGTTTAAAGAGGCCAAGCACATGCAATCACCTTTTCAATCTGATTCACTACTGACAATTTCACTTCCAGTGGATACAGCAGCCATTTAGAGAACTGAAAGGTCAGTTCTGGACGTATGCATCTCATAGAAGTTTTGCAGTAAATTAAAAAAGTCATAGATTAGAAAGTTAATTGAAAGCAGGTCTAAACATAGATACAGTACAACTTGTCTACTAAAAATTCAAACGCCAACATGCAACTGTGAGTATGCTGACAGATGCTGTTATTGCTATTGTTATTGTTATTATGAGTAATTTCTCAGCAGATGCCAAATATGAAATGAATGCCACATTTGAGGGCAAAATGTCCTTTAAATACATCACATTGAGTTATATATTTCAGTTCCATTTGTGAGCCTTGTTTTGGATTCTTTGTGTCACGAAACTGTGAATGAAAAAATAAAGCATGTCACATAATCTGACAGAATCAAGATTCAGCATCATATTATCATATTCAATTTACACCCGATATGTATGTCACAATGGTGAGCAGCATAAAAATCAGCCTAAGACCCAGATCGGCACTGCTATATAGCATCAGCACCACACTCGGCCTTGCGTTGTTCCTTTCTGTTGCCACTGCTGAGTTCCATTATGTGCTGATAGATAAAATTACCTCTTAATATGTTTTCCTACCATATTTGGAGCATAAAAACACTACACTTGGTCACAATATGTTTTATTGCTCTTTCATGCATCGAAGGCAGCTTAGTGACAATTTACTAACTAAATTGACTAACTGACAATTTATGTTAATTAACACTTGGATTAAATCCATTTATATACAGTACAGTTTTTATGGAGCTTGCCTTTTCCTCTTCTTTATCTATATTATTATTATTATTATAATATTATATATTTTTTAGTCTCAAAATTTGTGCCAATTAACTATTAAAACTAACTGTTATAGCTTTGGACATAAAATGATGTCTTGATTTCTAATATGTATTTAATACTATAATTATATGTATTAATATGACTTAATATGATGTAACTGACTAGTGTGTCAGACTGCAATCCAAAAATAAAAGACCTGACAAAAAAAAAAAAAAAAAGTAGTTTTCAGTTATTAATGGTAGTATGTAGCCAGAATGTGAGGAAAATATCCATGGAAGTGGTGGACAGTCCTGAGAAAATTATGAGATTTACTTTATATTTCCTCTTATTCTGCTTTAGAATATATCAAACAGCATTAAATGGAAAGCAAGTGTGTTATGTAGGATGTGCAATCACTTGTTCCATACACCAAGCAAATCCCTTGATTAGAGAGGGATTTGAGATTGAACCTTGTGTTTGTAGCTCACATTCGATGTGAACAAAATAACACAGATGGTTCAGAGGCAATTTCGGGCAACTTATGAGCAATTACTAAGCAGATAAACTGACAAAATCACAGTGATGTTTTGCTCTATTATAACCATTTATGGAATCCCTCTTGTCCAATCAGATTACTCAGTGTTACTCCAGGGTCCGGGTTCGATTCCCGACCAGGCTTGATTCCGGTCTCTGTGTGCATGGAGTTTGCATGTTCTCACCATGCAAAATCCAAATACATGCAGATTAGGCAAACTGGTGTTGCCAAATTGCCCATTGTGTGTGTGTGTGTGTGTGTGTGTGTGTTTGTGTGTGTGTGCACCCCCACTGGGATAGGATCCAGACCCTCTACGATCCTGAACACAGGATTAAGCAGTATAGTCAATGAGTAAGTGAGTGCTCAACTGGTCCACCTATGTCTCAGGTATCGAGGAAGACATGCATCTAAATCTTCATTTCTGTTTACGCAGTGGAATGAATGTCCTCTAGATGTCTAGACAGTCGAGACACTGGCAGTCTGTAAGCAATGTCTAAAGACCTATTTGTTTCTTAGGTATTTGGGTTAACCCCCAAACAAACAATGATGGTACTTCTAGTTGATAACCTAGTGAACCAGTGTAAGGATATATTGTTGATGGAAACTTCAAAGTTTCCTGTATACTGTATACAAGTATATAAGTTGCTCTAGATAAGGGTGTCTGCCAAATGCCATAAATGTAAATGTCATCTCATTGGAAATACCTGTAGTATAATAAAAGCTAAAGACTTGTCGTAAACCACTCAGTCAATTACATATATTAATCACACTGCTTTCATATTATAGTTTAATTTGCAAATTAAAAACATTTGTGTTCTGTCTGGCTTATTCATAATAAATAATGACCAATAACAATCACAGGAAACAGTAGTTAAGCATCTGACAATGTTCATTAAAACTCTCATTACAAGAAAAGCAACACATTATGGTATTTCAGAAACAAAATCAGTGTCAGATGTGAGAAACAGTAGAATAAGGTTTAATAGATGAGGAACACTATCTATACAGCTTCACAGGCATTAAGGACCTGATGATGTCTGGGAGATTAGATAGTATTGGTGTTCAAATGAAACCTGAATCTCCCTTCAAATCCCTCTGATGCTCAGCATCAGCTCATTGTCCTTGATTCATTCACAGTTTTTTTTTTTTTTGGCAGGACAAAGAGTAAAGGAATTTGGATTACTGAAATGTAAGAAAAAGTTTACCTTTATTTTCAAGTTTCAAGTTTCAAAATTAGAGCTGAGACTTAATGTTGATGTAAATATGCACATCCACAGTGTGAAATCAACACCCAGTGTGTTAACACCCTACAGTGTTATATAGGTCCAGGTATACTTTCATGTTGAATCAACAATGTGGATTTTACTGTGTATGTGTGTCTACAGTATATTATAATTAGATTGTGGGTTTAATGTAGCACAACTGCTGAAAAAAATGTAAAATGTAAAACTCTTCAGTGTTCTTTGGCTGACCGTTAATGGGTCTACTCAGTCAATTCTCCAGTGTTTATTTAATGCTATTTCCCACCGGACCTATATAAACACTTTAGAGTGTTAATTCAACACTGGTGATTTTGCTTTGTATGTGATACTCTCAGAAAAGGGTTCTAAGTCAGACCATTTAAGAAAACCAACAGATAACAAAAGATTTTGTTATTTAGCTAACTAGATAACAAAATCTAAATTTCTCCCCAAAGAGCCACTTTTCTCTACGAGTGTAGACATTTAAGAAAAGAAAAGAAAAAAACAAGAAACCAAAGCTCCGTTGAAATATGACCAACACAATGTCTCCATGCCAATGCCAGAAAGTCTGAAGAAAATGAGTGATGCCATACATGCAGCATGCAACTAAATACTGTACCTGAGTTTTTATTGCCTTTAAAAGCCATTTTGTTTGATCTGATCTAAATACCTAACAACAACTTCATGAAACTTCACTACAAATGAAAAGAACAAAGGAAGATGAAGAAGCCTTCATTAGTCATGGAGACATTTAAGGGCCATTTAAGGGCCATGCTCAAGAGCCCAACAGTGGCAGCTTGAACCCTCGATGTCCTGAGCCATTACTGCCCTAAACACGTTGGGTGCAGTTTCATAGTGGGCATGAGATACTTATTGTAGGGTGTTGTGTTAAATTTTAAGCATGTACATTATTTAAACATAAATTATATATTATTAACCTATTTCAACTATTAATCATCCTGTGGTCATGGGTTTAAGTCTGGTTGTCATATGACTTGAATAATTAATAACTTAAGTTTGTACCTATTAAACTATTGAGATACATGAATCTCTGTGACCTGAGCTCTGACTTCACCACCACGAAACACGTTTAGAATGGACTGCCAGTTGATCTTGGATATGTGTTTCCGCACAGTTTCATGGTCCCCCAGTACAAAGCTGAGTCTGTCTGGGGTTTCTGTAATTATGTTCTTCCAGTGCCTATGTGGGTTTTGTCTATTTGTCTAAAAACATGCCATTAGTTGGATTTGCTATGTTTAATTGCTCCAAAGCAACTGAATATGGACTGGCATCTCATTCAAGGCGTGTTGCACTCAGGTCCTCAAGATAAATATAAGATAAATGAAGATAAATATAGATAAATATAAGATGAATGAAAGAAGAGTTGAACATTTTCACTATAGAGTATATACAGAAACTCAGCATTGTTACTAAAAGTACAGTAACAATATTCCAAGAACTGTATAACAATTTAAAAAACATATTTTCTTTGAAAAATTGATGAAAAACTTTGAAAGAGACTAAGATAACACTGAAAGGGACACTCTGAAATGCATGTTTTGGTGGAGACCATGTCTGACTGCCTATCAACTGTTGTTGTGGAATAATAACAGCTGTGTTTTTTTTTTTTTGTGACAATGATTTTCCTATACAGTATTCACTTTCAAAAGTATAAAAGCAATCTAGCTATATCTTAAAAAGGCTAATGGTCATTGAGTCAGAGTTCGACTATAATTATGTAGCCATAAAAAGATTAGAAACCTCATTATGATTAGTAATGTGACATGCTGCAATACAGTACAATATAAACAAAGCTCTATTTACAGTAGGGATCTTAATGAATGTTCTAATGTGCTATAGCTACATGATTATAATAGACCTCTAACATTTTTAGCACACATTATGGCTGATCCTCCAACTCTTGCAGTTATAGACATAATAACAGATATCTAAATTTTCAGGCCAATCATGTTACTTTTCATTTCTTTTTTTATTGCTTTGCCAAAACTGAACATTTAGAAAAAATAACAGAGTGAGACATTTATTTAAAATGTGATATTTCTACTGAATGTTTTACAAATTTGTAAATACAATTTTAGCCCAATGAACACACTATAAAAAGCTGTGTCCTTCTTGCAGACGGTCCATGACCTTGGCCAGGGTTCCATCAGTGAGTGCTGCTCAGTTTACTTTTGCTAAATCAAGATGGATTTATTTCCTGGGAGAGATAAGTCTTAGCTAACTAGATAACAAAATCTAATATTACAGATCGTCTTGCCAACTCTCATTGTGAAGGCAGAACAACAACAACAAAACAAAAAACCCAACACACACACACGCGAAACATACATATACTTAGCTATATGAATAAACTTTAGCAGTGCTTCAACATAGCAGTTAAAGTATTAAAAAGCTATAACATTTAGGTGTAATTCATACTTAATTTCTATATTAAATATTATAATTTTTATCAAAATGTAAAAATAAATATATGGGTATACAACAATCTGCACCACTAAATGATAAATGTAAATCCTTTTTAAACATGAAAGTAACGTTGCAAATTTTCCCTTTATTTATGTACTATTGCTTTATTATAATTCTAGTTCCCTTCACTCAAAACTGCAGGTAGGTTGTGATTCTGACCTACACCATGAGTTGCAGATTGTCAGCAATTATTTCATCACTTGTAATTAGGCTCCAGTTCCCTCTTCAGTAATGTAAGATCGAATTGAATTGGATGCTGTGGGTTAGGACTAATCAGAAAAGAGCAGTGTCCAAATGATGCTAGAAAGTTACAGGTATTTTGAATTATTATCATTCTACAAGAAAAAATACTGACTTTGAGTACAATGTGCGTAATTAGAATTGGTCTAGTTGCTTTATGTTCATTATGCATTTTCACTCTGCCATGCAGGACTCATAGAGCTTTTACTGTTACACACATTAAGTTTATAAATAAGCACATACATTACTAGCCATCAAACTATTGTAAATTGAAATGTGTTGTCATAGAAACAGGCTTTGCTGTTGGTTGTTTAATGGAGGCTATTCAATGTTCCTGAATTTTGAACATAGACTGAGCCTTTGTTTGTGTATATTTTATTATCTCAAACCTAGCCTTTTTTTTTATTATTATTTTTTATTTTTTAAGAGCCCTTATTGAACAAGTTGAGCAGGGCAGATATGAACTCCTGGAAAGATGTATGAGTGGATCTGTGATGGCACTTGAAACAAGACTGAGAAAAAATTTATGACCTTAAAATTAGATAGAATTTGAGGGCATTTGATTAGCTTGAGCTGTATGGATGCAAAATGTTTTTCACAAAATTGCCCTCGTATATATTTCAAACACACTGTGATTTATTTAGATGTTGCAGCCAATAAAATTAAAGCAGTCATCAGACTACAAAATTAATTTAGGTCTAAATTGAATCGAATGAATGGTTCTTTTGTCTGAGGTTGTTGCAAATAAAACATTCTTTCCAGGTGCCTCAAAAACATAAAAAGCAATCAGTAGAGACAATGACTGTCCGACAGTCTTTTAATCCTTTTTTTAGCTGAATTTAAGGGTATTATAGTGAAAATTCATGCATGTATGTATATTTACATGTATGTACTGTATGCATGTATGTATGTATGTAGGTAGGTATACTATCATGCTCTGACTAAATTGATATATCTGTGGAAATGCTCTTATTTTACAGTTAAACAGAATTGGAAGTTTACACCAGCCAAAGGAACACCAGCCTTAAGATTGAGTCGTGTATTGCAAAACTCAATAACTTTTTAGTTCGGTACGCAGGTCTGAAAGTCAATTGTGTATGTCTGTGCTACTCTACTAATGAACCAGCTTTACAGCCCGCTATTTCTTCTTTTTATATGCTTTAATGCTCTATGTGCTTAAGCTCCAATGTCATTCAGGATTAACACAATAGAAATTCATTAGAGCTTCTCTTGTGCTGCTGAAGGTATTTTATAGACCTGAAATATCATCATCATTAACAAGGCTTAGATTTCATAGAAATGGGCTCAATTCTTTTCAGTGCTTACTCATTTGATTGTGAGAACTGTGTATATGGCTCTCAAAATTTGCATAATTTGACAGTCTGGCTAAAAGAAATTTTAAAAGTTAAACACACTAAAACACTAAGATTTGATCTCCTTTACCTTTGATTATTGCCCACAGTGTGGTGGCTAGTTAATGGGTAAAGATGATTCCTCGTGCTTCCAGAACCACTGTTTCACAATTTGAGTTCTGGAATAAGATATAACATTTTTATAGATGTGTTAACCTGGTCATTCAGTACATTCAGGCCACCAACTGACATTATTTATTGCTACATAACATGACCTGACCAACTGAAGCAACAGATCATAACACTGCCTCCAGAGGCTTGTATTAGGCTCTATGTGATGGGTGCATCACTTCGTGCACTTCCCTTCATATCCTAATGCATTCATCTCTCTCTGTAATAGGGTCAATCTGGAGTAATCACCCCACATGACCTATTTCCATTGCTCCATAGTCCAATCTTTATGCTCCCTAGCAAATTCAAGCCTAAATGTTGAACAGTATATAGTATGTAAATGCTCTTATTTTCACTATTAAAGAGAGCTTAGTTTTTCCTGTTAATATTTTTACCATGCAACTTCACAGAGTGTTTAAGTGATAATTTCTTCCACAATTTCCAGATGGTTCAGCACTATCATTCCAGGTTTTGATAATGTGTTAAAATGGCAAAATTCTGTTTTATCCAGGCAGTATATATACCCCTCCCCCCACACCTGTGTATATTCACCTATCTGCCAAACATTAAAAGCATTGACAGGTGAAGGTAATAACCTTGGTTATTACTTTATATTGACACCTCTCTCACTTAGGCAACAAGGGAGAAGTCAGTTCTCAAAGATTGTGCTAGAAGCAGGAAAATTGGGAAAGCATAAGAATCAGAATGACTTAAACAATGCCAGTGGCTAAAAATCAGGGTTAGATCATATCCAAGTGGCAGGTCTTCTGGGGTGGTCCTGGATTGCAGTGGTCAGGATTTACAAAAAGTATTCCAAGAAAGGACAAGTGGGTAACTGGTGACAGAGTTTTGGGTGTCTATGGCTCATCAATTCGCATGGAAAGCAAAGGCTAACCAGTCAATACCACAGAAGAGTTGCTTTAACACAATTTGCTAAAAAGTGCTGGCTATGACAAGAAGGTGTCAGAACACATAATCAATCACAGCCTGCTGTGTATGATACTGCATAGTTAGAGTGCTCTGTCCACTGCTGAAAGCTTCTACAATGGGTGCATGAATGTCAGAATTAGACCATGGAGCAATGGAAGAACATGGTCTGGTTTTGTGGATTACGTTTTGTAAACATGTGACTGGCTGAGTGTATGCCTCACTTACCTTTATAATAGATTGCTCCAGGATGCGCTATGGAGATTGACTCTGTAAATACTTCATTTGGTTGCATAAAATAGGTTAATATGTGGCTTGCTAATAATCTTCTCCAGTTGAATGAGAATAATTCAGATGTGGTCATCTTTTACCCTTATGAAAATGTAAAGTATGCGTTACAACTTGAGCCCCTTTTTCTCTAACATTTTGATGTGTTTGATTTTACTCTTAGATCTCATACACAAATAAACTTTGTTTTATAGAGTAGTTTTTACCAGCTCAGTCATGTTGCTGAACTGAAACCAATTCTGTTATATGGAAATCTTATTACACCTCACCTTGATTATTGCAGTTCTCTCTATATTGGACTTTGTCAGTCTTTACTCCATCATATGCAATTTGTCGAAAATGCTGAAGCTACTTCATACTGGCACAAGGTTAAGAGACAATATTTCAACAGTCTTGGCATCTCTATGTTGATCTACTATCAAACTCATTCTTCATGTTCCACATTCTTGTTTAATAGAGAAGGGTGATCATGCTTTTTCAGTAGCAGTGCCTAGACTGTGGAACCTGCTGCCTCTTGGTCTCTGATTAGTGTCAGATCCAACTCTTGCTCAATTAAAATCGTGTCCTAAAATTCATAGCTTCTCTTTGGCTCAACAGTGTCCTTAATTTTTGGCATATTCTCATTTATCCATGAATTAGGTACTTTGCTCCTAGAGTATTTATTTATTCATTTATTTGTTCGTTTGTTTATTCTTTTCAAATCCTTAGCTGTACAGCACTTAGGTTAGATTTGGCTTTAATTATGCCTTAAAAATAAATTGAATTAAATTTAAGTGAATTGAATTGAACTGAAGTAACCCCAGATCACAACACTGCCTCCAGAGGCTTTGTACAGTGGCCACTATGCATGATGGGTGCATCGCTTCATGCACTTCCCATCTTACCCTGACACCCCACCATTTGCTTTTAAATTGGGTAAATATGGACTTATCAGACCACTTGACCTTTATCCATTGCTCCAAAGTCCAATCTTTCTTTCCCTAGCAAATTAATGGCTTTTCTGCTTAGTCTCATGAAAGAGTGGTTTTCTCATGACCACACAGCAGTTTAAATCCAAATCATGTAAGTTCTTATCACACGGTCTTTGTGGAAATGCTTTTAATCTCATTACTAAACATAGCTGTGATTTCCCCTGTCAATCTTTACACTAACATTGTTTATACCTCAAAGATGTTAGACATGACCGTTTAAAAGATGAGAAGCTATTAATCAATGCAGTAATTATCCAAATCAACAGCATGTACGTATTTGCATATTTAACCCCCCCCCCCCTCACACACACACATACAGTATACTGTATATCTCAAAGCATGCATAAGAATCGACAAACAGTGATATGAGCTCAGGATGGAGCCCCGAAAAACACAAGAAATTTTCTTTTTTCAAAGCAGACAAAAAATATATATTTTTCTCATTATTTAAAGAATATGATGGCATATCCAGCACTTCTACATAATTTCCTTGTAGCTTCCTTGGCTATGCCAGCTTTCATAGGGAATTAATTTGCAGGATTTTGAGGGCATTCCATTAAAACTAAATGTTTTGTAAATTGCTGAAATCTTTGAAATTAAAAAGTGTAAGTTCATGAAGTTCAACTAATTACAACTTAGTATCTTTTAAGTCTGGTGTTCAAGTCTGAAAGCCAATTGTGTAGTTCTGTGCTAGTCTACTAATGCATCAGTTTCCCAGTCTGCACTTTGTTCTTTTTATATGCTCTAATGCTCTAATGCTCTATGTGCCCAAGTTCCAATGTCATTCAGGATTAACACAATAGAAATTCATTAAAGCTTCTTTTGTACTGCTGAAGGCATTTTATAGACCTGAAATGTCATCAGTATTAACAGGGCTTAGATTTCATAGAAATGGGCACAATTATTTTCAGTGCTTACTCATTTGGTTGTGAGATCTGTGAGTATGAATCATAAAATTTGCACAATGTTAACATGACAGACGTTAGCACATAAAAAATATCACCTTCCAGTATTATAACAGTACACCTTATTAGTATATACTGACATCACTAAGCCCTGGCATCATACTGGCAGCCAGAAGGAAGGAATTGTATTGGTTCAGGCAAGAATCACAGTAGCAGATGAAGAGCTGGCATTTAGCATCACCCACAAACCTACAGAACACACCACTACATCAGAGTTGACTCACTGTTTCTCTCTCTGTGTGAGTGTACTATGTGCTGTTCTGGGGCACAGAGGGTAAATAAGATGCACAATTCCAAACAACATGAAAAAAAATGTTTGCAAGTCTCATTTCATTTCTTTCTTATAATTCATATCACCTCACACACATGTTTAGATCTATTATGGGCACCAGCTATTCATAGCACAACATTACACTATATTAGATGCATTATAAAAAACAACTTGAACTAACAATAATTAGTTCAATTTCGCTAATTTGTTCAAGTAGCACTACAAGATTGTTGACATTTAGTATAACATTAGTGACAGTAGTAGTAGAAATTATTGTTGCTGTTGTAGTTACAGAGCAGGTAGAGAACTTTGGTTCATTTTTCCATGTTATTTTCATTGTTTGTTCTTAGTTCTTTTCCAAGTCACAATTTGCAACTAGGGATCTGTGTGTATTGTCACAAATCACTAGCACAATAAATAGAATGTGAAAATGTTAATAAGTTATTCTATATACTGAAGGTTTGTGGCACAACTTGATTGATGATTGACCTTTATTTTATCTTTTGCAAATTGCAGAAAAGTATTTAAATTACATTTTTATGTTTTTGTTGCCACTATAACTGCTTTCAATATAAAAGCTTTGCTGCCAATTACAAATTTGCAAAACACCCACACCAATACACAAAAGGAAATCAGTTTTAATATGAGAGTGCCTGCCTTTCAAGCACATTTTAAAAATTGACTTTTTTTTTTTTTTTTTCATTTTATTTTATTTTATTCAACCACAAGTGAATCTCTGAGACAGACTGGGCATTTGTTTGGAGTTCTTTGGCCTTCACAGTGCAGACAGTTCTTTAGTCAAAACCAAGACAGAAGGGATTTGTCTTTCTAATAAACTCTTTAAGACAGAAAACCACACACATATTGCATCTTTTGAGAAAGCAAGGAAAAAAGGACACGGCAGGTGTTATTTTGCAGTCCAGTCTACTGAATCTAGCATTCTTGTTTAGCAAAAAGGACAAATTACACCCTTACTCAAACATTTTCTTTAGTTAATTTTTAGTTAATTTTTTTTTATATCATAACAAGCTTCAATATAAGAGAAAATTAAGAATTTAAGAGGTTAAGGAAGAAAATAAATTTTAGGTTTTCAAAAAACTTTAAGTTTTATTTATTGAAAGAAGATTTATTTGCTCATGAGACAATGAGAGATAAACCACCTTGTGGGTTGCTCTTCATTCAGCATGTCAGACACTGTGAAATGATTCATCTTTCAGTTCCATAGAATGGCTCTCAGAGACAGATGTGTGTTTCATAAGATGTGTGCAGAAAAGTGGAATTTAACTCTTGTGTGTATTTGGTTGTTGTGTCTTTTTTTTTTTTTCTACACTTAAAACTCAACATAATGACCATGGCAACATAATGACCATTTTTTTAAAAAGCAACTGCTTATACTGAATTGCTGTTGATGCGTGTTGACTAGGGAGGCTTCAGACATCAAACTGTGCATTTCCGGAAATGTCAAGTTCTCATTACTTTTAAAAATGAGTAGATTTTTACTGCTACTGGAATATGGGAATGAAATCTCATAAATATTGAATTGAAATGCTCATATTATCAATTTTGGTCATAGAAACAACCAAAAACCATCATAAAACATGTGATCATACTGTAGGTGTCTGTTCTATTTTTTTGACTATGTGACCCATGTTTTAATGGGATGCTCAGTCATGTTTGCATAGTTGGTTAAAATGAAATTACATTTAATTAATTCATATTTCCTAAGTTGTGCTGAAAAAAGCATATGTCACTTTACAGGTCACAATCATGACCCCTATATATTTATTAAAACATAGTAATGCATAAGTCAGACTGGGATATGTGATGAAATTTGTTATGAATAAAGATGTAAAACCAGTTGACATTTTCAAATGACTCTAAGCAAAGTACAGTATGAGACTCATTTAAGATTTAAATGGTGCAAACATTATAAAAAATGCTGTATGTCCGTGAATGACGAGCCCAGCCGAGGTGGCTCGGAACCCACTGTAGGGAGTTATTACTGTACCACATCCTCTGTGCTGTTCTGACCTTGCTCCAAGCCATTTCCACATGTTTGGGCTATTAAAGGAGTTCCTGGGAGACCAGCGTTTCAGACGTGAAGAAGGCAGTCCGATCATGGCTCCAGAAAACGTTCTATCTTGATGGTATCCAAACACTAGGATAAGGGGATTATATAGAGAAATAAAGGTTTATTTTACTCTCATAGCTGTGTTCTGTTATTCTGCACAATCAAAAGTCTTGACTTAACCGCCATTCATAAAGTAGTATTATTAATAGATGTTTCTAAATTCATGATATAATCATGTCAATGAGAATGTTTGTTATGAAATTTAAATTTAAGATGGACATAGGCACTTCATAAAAGAGAGAGACGGTGAGAAATATTTCATGTTGACTTCAATTCTAATCCGTTTTCTTATCTCATACAGAACACTCTAGCTTGCAGCACAGCCTTGGGTCCTGGGAATAATCAACACATACACACACCTGCATGTCTCTGGTTCACTTGGTGAGTGTGTGTGTGTGTGTGTGTGTGTGTGTGTGTGTGTGTGTGTGTGTGTGTGTGTGTGTGTGTGTGTTTTTTTTT